>JAGFNQ010002547.1:0-28454 GCA_024364735.1 Boesenbergia rotunda
ATCTTAGAATTATTCCAAATTTATGGATATTTTTATAGAATTTTTTCGTAAACGAATGTGGCAAAAAAGGTATAAACAGAAAATCTCGTAGTGGGAATCGAACCCTTCACCTACGCTGTGAGAGTCGAATGGGCGGACCAGCTGCGCTGGTTGTTTTTGTTAAAACAGATTGAGCGAAACATAGATAAGGTATAATTAGGTAAATTCGCCCCATAAGTATAAATAGAAGAACTTAAGTGGGGTTTTTATTTTTTTGGTTCGGCCAATTCTCTTCCTCGCCCAAACCCTCACGCCGCCCCTCCTCTCCTCCCTTGGGCGAAAACACACCAAGGCCTCCTCTCCTCTTCTAAGGGGGCGCCGGCCAAGGAAAAGCAAGGAGTGCGAGGGATTTTTCCGATATTCGGAATCCCCCACGACGAGAGAACGCGTGAGCGCGAAGAAATCTCCGAGACTCCAAGTTTCTCCGGAACCTCCGACGCCGTTCTTGGTTGTAAGTCCAAGATATCAAGGTAAGTACTGCTCACCTGCAGTAAGAGGCGGTTTTCCACAAGATTTTCCCTTAAAAGTTTAAAAGGATATTTATTTTAGTTTAAATTTTGCATGTACAAAGTTAAAATAATTTTCCTTTAGTTTATGATTTTGCATGTAACTCTAGTTTTCCATGCTTGTATAAGTTGATTAAGTACCCTATATTGAGGTTAGGGGCTAAGAAAGTTATGAGAAAAGAAAAGAGAAGATAAAGTAAGAAAAGAAAAGGCCAAGGCTTAAGAAATCCCCAAAAGTCAAGACTTAGGGATTTGGGCACACCAAGGTGCTCGTTAAAATGCCAAGGCATTCAAGATAAGAAAAAGTAAGTATTTTATTTTCTAAGGCCAGTACCCGGCGTCCAAGGGCGTCGTAAAGAAATCCAGGTGTCCAATTCCAAGGTCTTGGCCCTGGTAGACCAAGGTCTGCTCTATTAGGATTGGTGGCTCGCTACCCCAACCTTTTAGGGAACGCGCATAAGATGGTACTTACGTCTTAAGTGGATCCAAGTGAGTTATTATTTTCAAGTATATGCTTAGCAAAGTTTTCTAAAGTTTAAAGAAAATTTCTATTAAGAAAGATTTAAAGTAAAGAATTGCTAAAGTTTCAAGTTAACCAAGAAAAAGTGAGTTAAAACTTGTTTAATGCTTGAGTATGCATGTTTTGAGTTATACATGTTTAGTGTTTCTTTTAAGCATAAAAGTATATTGATTTTAATTTCTTTAGATAAGTATATACATGTTTTAGTGTTTCTTTTAAGCATAAAAGTATCTCATGTGATTCCATTGTTTTAAAAGCATGCTTGCACATTTCGAGATTTTGTGAGCTAGATGTACTTGCTAAGCTTTATGCTTAATAGTTGCATTCCTCTTGCTGCAGCGTAAAGTAAAGGCAGCAATTCTGAAGGAAGGCGACGAGGCGGTGCTGAGTAACGTGTGTGTGGTGGCTGACCTTGGAGAGGTCCTTGGACGAGATAAATAAAAGACTTAAAGTGCATTTATTACAAATTCTTAGTTTAAAGTTAGATCACATAGAATTTATCCAAGTATTTGCGTTTTAGATATTTGCCTGTCTTAAAACCACGAATAGAGATTACATGTCATTCTATTAGTATACATATCCTTATGATTGCATTGGATGAGTATGAGCGTGAGTAGTTTGGAATATCGTACTTCGATGTAGCTATTTGATGCATGTGCCAAGATGTTGTTAGTCTCCTTTTGAATTAAGTTTTTCATTGCTTTAAATGTGCTTAGAAAAGTTGCATCCATATTCCATAATGCTTTAGCAATATTATAGAACCTTGTGTGATGAGTTTAAATGCATGACTATTAAAGTTAGAATATCATTCCTAGATAGATTTAAATACCAAAAAAATGAAAATTCCGCATTTTTAGTCGTGCATTAGAGTCAAGAAGTAGACAAGTAACGGTCCGTCTAAGGTAGAGAAGGCAGGTCGCTACAGTTGGTATCAGAGCAGTTCCCATTCTCCAGCATCACACACACATCAGCATCAACCTTGCCGTCTTCAAGTAAGAAAGTTTTAAGTTTCAGTTTTCTATTGCTCCTTTATTTAATTGCAGTATAGAGAAATGCTTAAGTACTTACTCATATATGCATAGAACAAGGAAGCATGTTTAATACCTTAGTATCACGGAATCATGTTTAATCCCTAGAATGGATATTAGGTTACTAAGTAGAAGACAAGTTTATACCTAGAGATGTAGTGGTGATTCTTGTTCCCTTATGCATATTAGATGGCAAGAAGAGGCCGAGCTCCTAATGCAAGGGACAGAACTCCAGTTCAAGATAACAATGAGCCTGGCACAGAACAGCCAAACCTGATGGCAGTCATTGCTCAAATGCAAGCTCAGATTTCAGAGCAACAGAAGACCATCGCCACACTGATGGCAAATCAGCACCCAGTGCCCCCTACACACCCACAGCAGGAGTGGAAACTCCAGTGGTGGCTGAAGTTCCACCAGTCACACAGGAGACCCTGCGTGAACCGAAGACAAGAAGCATACCTCGTCCAGTGGCAGAGGCTGAAACCTGAAAGCTTCTCAGGCACGACTGAGCCCTGGGATGCCCAGGCTTGGTTCAAGACTTTAGAGAGCACAATGGAGCTTCTTGACTGGCCAGAAGTCGAGAAGGTCAAATGTGCCTCCTTCTGCCTAACTGGAGATGCTCGTATGTGGTGGGAGCGAGTCAAGAGTAAGAGGATAGTCAACCAGATGAGCTGGGCAGATTTCGAGCAAGAGTTCTATGAGGAGTTCTTCCACATGCGGGTTACCAACAAGCACTACGAGGACTTCATGGAGTTCAGACAAGGTAACCTACCAGTGGGAGAAGCAGTCGCGAAGTTCAACAGACTAGCTCGCCTCTGCCCAGAGCTAGTCAGCACAGAGAAGGAGCGAGTCAGACTGATGCTCCGCATGCTGAACCCTGAAATAGCACTCAACGTGAACAGCGGAACGCACCGACCCCAGACCAGCGAGGAGTTGGTCAGTAGTGCTCTAATCTCAGAGCACTATCTGAATAGCATCAAGGCACAACAAACACAGCAGAAGCCAGTCCTGATTGAGAACAAGACAACAGGAGGCCAGAAGCCTCAGCCAAATAACCAGAACTGGAAGAACAAGAACCACAAAAGGAAGCAGTGGCCTGGCAGCCAAAAAGGAAACCCAGAGAACAAGCAAGCTAGGTATCCACCTTGTCCTAAGTGTGGGAGGACCCATCCAGGAGCATGCCTTTGGGTGTAACTGGATGCTACTCATGTGGACAAGAGGGACACAGATCCAAAGACTGCCCAAACAAGTTTAAGGTACTTCCTCAGCAGTCCGTACAGTATGGAGGCAAGCCTCAGTTACATTACATGCCTACTATACTGGAGGGACCTCAGATCAGTCAGGGAGGTTGGAAGCAGCACCAGTTTCAACCAATGCCAGAGTCTTTTCCCTCACGAAGGAAGAAGCTGCCAGCGCCTCCACGGTCGTAACAGGTCAAATAGTTATTTTTCAGCATTTAGCTACTACACTGTTTGACACTGGGGCGACCCATTCTTTCGTATCAGTACCTTTTGCTAGTAAGTTACAGGTGCCTGCAGAGAGTTGGGAGTCCAGATTCCTGACAACTCTCCCTTCAGGGGAAATCATGGAATCCACCCAGCGGCTCCGGGCTGTGTCAATCAAGATTTCAGACCGAGAGCTATATGTCGATCTAATAGTCCTTGCGATGCAAGACTTCGACGTCATACTGGGCATGGATTTCCTCAGTAAGTACAGCGCTTCAGTGGACTGTCGCGGAGGAAGGTGGTTTTCAGTCCAGAAGGAGAACCACCGTTCGAATTTCAAGGAGCCCCAAGGAGGAAGACTCAGAAATTCCTCTCAGCCTTGGCAGCCCACCAGATGCTAGAACAAGGGTGTGCTGGTTTTCTTGCATGCATAGTGGACATAGAAGCAAAGGAAGAGCGCAAGCAGGAGGATGTACGGGTAGTCTGTGAGTATCCAGAAGTATTCCCAGAAGAACTACCTGGACTACCTCCCAACAGAGAAGTGGAATTCGAGATCGAGCTAGTACCAGGTACCGGTCCGGTCTCGAAGGCCCCATATCGTATGTCTCCAGCAGAGTTGAAGGAATTACAAGAGCAACTCCAGGAGCTACTAGACAAGGGCTTCATTCGCCCGAGTCATTCACCCTGGGGAGCTCCTGTACTTTTCGTCAAGAAGAAGGATGGGTCTATGCGTCTGTGCATAGACTACAGAGCTCTGAACAAGGTAACCATCAAGAACAAGTACCCCCTTCCTAGAATAGATGATTTATTTGATCAACTCAAAGGGGCTACAGTGTTCTCGAAGATAGATCTGCGTTCTGGGTATCATCAGCTAAAGGTTAAAGAAAGTGACATCCCCAGGACGGCCTTCAGGACAAGATACGGCCACTACGAATTTGTAGTGATGCCTTTTGGAGTAACCAATGCTCCAGCAGTCTTCATGGAGCTGATGAACCACATCTTCAGGGAGTATCTCGATAAATTCGTCATTGTATTTATTGATGATATTCTCATATACTCACAGACTCCAGAGGACCATGCTACACACTTGAGGATAGTGCTGCAGATCCTTCAGCAGGAGAAGCTCTATGCAAAATTCTCAAAGTGTGAGTTTTGGCTAGATCAGGTGACCTTCCTAGGTCACATTGTATCCAAAGAAGGCATTCAAGTTGATCCAGCCAAGATAGAAGCAGTCAGCAACTGGTGTAGACCCAAGAATGCCAGTGAAATCAGAAGCTTCTTAGGCCTGGCAGGATATTACAGAAAATTTGTGGAGGACTTTTCCAGAATAGCCTCTCCTCTCACAGCCCTGACCAGAAAGAATCAGAAGTTTGAGTGGTCAGATAAATGCGAGCACAGCTTCCTAGAACTGAAGAAAAGATTGACTAGTGCTCCCATCCTGACTGTTCCAGAGAGTGACAAGGCCTTTGACATCTACAGTGATGCATCCAAGATGGGCCTTGGAGCTGTCCTCATGCAAGACGGTAAAGTAATAGCATATGCCTCCAGACAGCTCAAGGACTATGAGAAGAATTACCCTACTCATGACCTTGAGCTAGCAGCTGTGGTCTTTGCACTGAAGCTCTGGAGACACTACCTGTATGGAGTGCAGTGCAGAATCTTCACAGACCATCAGAGTTTGAAGTACTTCTTCACTCAGAAGGAGCTGAATATGAGGCAGCGCAGGTGGCTAGAGTTGGTCAAAGATTATGACTGTGAAATCCTCTACCACCCAGGTAAAGCTAATAAAGTGGCAGATGCACTGAGCAGAAAATCCTGTGCAGCACTGATGTCCCTATCATCACTGTCTCCACCACTTCAGAAAGAAATAAAAGATTTTGGAGTCGAGGTTATGGTTGGGCAATTTTCTGCATTGACCCTAGAGTCAACCCTGCTTATAGATATACAAGAAAAGCAAGATCAAGACCCAGAGATCCAGAAGATCAAGCAGGGGATCCAAGAGGCAGAAGATTCAGAGTTTCGAGTATCAGATAGTGGCATCCTCTATCTTGGAGACCGCCTTTGCGTCCCCAATGATGAGGAACTAAGAAAGAATATTTTAGAAGAAGCCCACAGTACCCCGTACTCTATGCATCCTGGTTCTACCAAGATGTACCAAGATTTAAAGCAAAGGTTCTGGTGGTCTGGACTCAAGCGAGACGTGGCCAGATATATCAGTACCTGCTTGACCTGCCAGAGAGTCAAAGCAGAGCACCAGAGACCAGGTGGAGTTCTGCAGCCTATTCAGATCCTAGAATGGAAATGGGAAGATATTTCCATGGATTTCATAGTGGGACTACCCAGAACAACGAATGGATATGATGCAATCTAGGTAATAGTAGACAGATTGACTAAGTCTGCCCACTTCCTAGCCATCAGGATCTCCTATTCCATGGAACAACTAGCTCAGTTATACCTCAAGGAGATCGTCAGACTACATGGAGTCCCTAAGACTATCATTTCAGATAGGGACAGTAGGTTCACTTCGCACTTCTGGGAGTGCGTACAGATAGCTCTAGGCACCAAACTGAAGTTTAGCACAGCTTTCCATCCTCAGACAGATGGTCAGACAGAGAGGGTTAATCAAGTACTAGAAGATATGCTCAGAGCTTGTGCTTTAGATTTCAAGGGCAGTTGGTGCAGATATTTGTGCTTAGCGGAATTTGCTTACAACAATAGTTATCAGGCCACTATCGGCATGGCACCCTATGAGGCTTTATATGGACGGAGGTGTAGATCTCCTATCTGCTGGTACGAGGGTGGTGAGAGGCAAGAGTTAGGCTTACAGACAGATCTTATAGATGATACCACCATAGCCATACAGCAGATCCGCCAGAGAATAGAAACAGCTCAAAGCCGCCAGAAGAGCTATGCTGATACACGGCGCAGACCATTAGAATTTGAAGTTGGGGATACAGTGTTCCTCAAAGTGGCTCCCATGAAGGGAGTAATGCGTTTTGGGAAGAAGGGCAAGCTAAGTCCCAGATATGTAGGACCATACCCCATCACTAGAAGAGTTGGCAAAGTAGCTTATAAGTTGGAGCTACCTCAGGAGATGTCAGCTATCCACAACGTATTTCATGTTTCTATGCTGAAGAAGCATATCCCAGATGCCACCCAGGTGATAGAGCCACAGACGGTACAAGTTCGCGAAGATCTCAGTTATGATAGTCGGCCTATTCAGATAATAGACCGAGCAGTTAAGAAATTGCGAAACAAGGAGGTACCATTAGTGAAAGTCATATGGCAAAATCACAGAGTAGAAGAGGCAACATGGGAACCAGAGGACAGCATGAGGCAGAAATACCCAGAGTTGTTTTAAGTTTGAGGATGAACTTTTTATAAGGTATGGGGGATTGTAACGCCCGAAAAATCTCGAAACTAATTTTACAAATATCTTAGAATTTATGGATATTTTTATAGAATTTTTCCGTAAACGAAAGTGGCAAAAAAGGTTATAAACAGAAAATCACGTAAGTGGGAATCGAACCCTTCACCTACGCTGTGAGAGTCGAATGAGCAGACCAACTGCGCTGGTTGTTTTTGTTGAAACAGATTGAGCGAAACAGTAGATAAGGTATAATTAGGTAAATTCGCCCCATAAGTATAAATAGAAGAACTTAAGTGGGGTTTTTATTTTTTTGGTTCGGCAACTTCTCTTCCTCGCCCAAACCCTCACGCCGCCCCTCTCTCCTCCCTTGGGCGAAAACACACCAAGGCCTCCTCTCCTCTTCTAAGGGGGCGCCGGCCAAGGAAAAGGAAAGAGTGCGGAGGGATTTTCCGATATTCGGAATCCCCACGACGAGAGGAACGCGTGAGCGCGAAGAAATCTCCGAGACTCCAAGTTTCTCCGGAACCTCCGACGCCGTTCTTGGTTGTAAGTCCAAGATATCAAGGTAAGTACTGCTAACCTGCAGTAAGAGGCGGTTTTCCGCAAGAATTTTCCCTTAAAAGTTTTAAAAGAGATATTTACTTTTAGTTTAAGATTTTGCATGTGATCAAAAGTTAAAAATGTAATTTTCCTTTAATTTATGATTTTGCATGTAACTCTAGTTTAATCCATGCTTGTATAAGTTGATTAAGTACCCTATATGAGGTTAGGGGCTAAGAAAAGTTATGAGAAAAGAAAAGAGAAGATAAAGGTAAGAAAAGAAAAGGCCAAGGCCTTAAGAAATTCCCAAAAGTCAAGACTTAGGGAATTGGGCACACAAGGTGCTCGTTAAAATGCCAAGGCATTCAAGATAAGAAAAAGTAAGTATTTTATTTTCTAAGGCCAGTACCCGGCGTCCAAGGGCGTCGTTAAAGAAATCCAGGTGTCCAATTCCAAGGTCTTGGCACTGGTAGACCAAGGTCTGCTCTATTAGGATTGGTGGCTCGCTACCCCAACCTTTTAGGGAACGCGCATAAGATGGTACTTACGTCTTAAGTGGATCCAAGTGAGTTATTATTTTCAAGTATATGCTTCAGCAAAGTTTTTCTAAAGTTTAAAGAAAATTTCTAAAAGTTAAAGAAAGATTTAATGTTAAAGAATTGCTAAAGTTTCAAGTTAAACCAAGAAAAAGTGAGTTAAGACTTGTTAATGCTTGAGTATGCATGTTTTGAGTTATACATGTTTTAGTGTTTCTTTTAAGCATAAAAGTATATACATGTTTTAGTGTTTCTTTTAAGCATAAAAGTATATCCATGTTTTAGTGTTTCTGTTAAGCATAAAAGTATCTCATGTGACTTCACATTGTTTAAAGAGCATGCTTGCACATTTCGAGATTTTGTGAGCTAGATAGTACTTGCTAAGCTTTATGCTTATTAGTTGCATTTCCTCTTGCTGCAGGTAAAGGTAAAGGCAAGCAATTCTGAAGGAAGGCGACGAGGCGGTGCTGAGTAACGTGTGTGTGGTGGCAGACCTTGGAGAGGTCCTTGGGACGAGATAAATAAAAGACTTAAAGTGCATTTATTACAAATTCTTAGTTTAAGTTAGATCACATAGAATTTATCCAAGTATTTGCGTTTTAGATATTTTGCCTGTCTTAAAACCACGAATAGAGATTCCATGTCATTCTATTTAGTATACATATCCTTATGATTGCATTGGATGAGTATGAGCGTGAGTAGTTTTGAATATCGATACTTCGATGTAGCTATTTGATGCATGTGCCAAGATGTTGTTAGTCTCCTTTTGAATTAAGTTTTCATTGCTTTAAATGTGCTTAGAAAAGTTGCATTCATATTCCATAATGCTTTAGCAATATTATAGAACCTTGTGTGATGAGTTTAAATACATGACTATTAAAGTTAGAATATCATTCTTAGATAGATTAAAATATAAAAAAAAAGGAAAGTTCCGCATTTTTAGTCGTGCATTAGACACAAGAAGTAGACAAGTAACGGTCCGTCTAAGGTAGAGAAGGCGGGTCGCTACACAATTTTGGAAAAATTTTCAATTATGGAAACTTTCCAATTATAATAAATTTTAGATTTAGGAATTTCTATGTTTGGAAATCCTCATGAAATTTCGCAAACTTTTGAAATTTTCTAGTTTCTGAAATTTTATTATAGTTGTGAAAACTTCCCATCTTTGGAAACTTTCCAATTTTAGAAATTTTCTAATTTTGGAAATATGTATGTTTTCTTTGTACCAGAAACTTACAATTATTCTGAAAACCTATTATGAAATCTCGTAATTTTGGGCACTTTCTTTCAAGAAAGTCTAGACAAATTTATGGACAATTAATTGACAATGAAATTAGAATTGGTTTTTTAAATAGTCAACAAAATTCTTTATTTTGGATTGAGCCTCGGAGAGCCGTCCAATTTAAAGTTAGTTGTTGTAATTTAATTTTCCAATTTTAAATGAAATTGTCATGTTTAATTTGGTTACGCTTCTGAAGCGGACCAAATTGGATTTATGATAAATTACTTTTCTTTGGGTATCTGAGCCTCGGGGAGCCACCCTTAGAAAACAATTTGTTGTAATTAATTAAATCCATAAATAAAATATGATTTAAGAGGTGATGCTCTTACATATTGTTGTCTCCAAAATTAATTAGGAAAATGGTTTCCTATAGAGTTTTCTTAAATGAGATTTTCATGAAAATAATATGTGGTTTAATTAAGGGAATCTCTCTCTTAATTTAATAAGATTTGATTTAGAGAAATCAAAGTCTTAAAATATATTATTTCCGAAATTGATTATGACAATTTAGGAAATTGTTTCCCAAAATAATTCCTTCAATAAAGTATGAAATTAGAATTAGGAAATCCGGTTCCTAATTCAATTAATGAGACTTGATAAATTAAGTCACATACATACTTTATTAAGGAAATCGTTAGTCATGACATATTTATATGTCACGAATGTGCTTTAAAAGAAAGGATGAGACCCAAAACCCCTTACAAAATATTAAGGCCAACACCTTCTGTTAATATGGTTAGAACCGGAGTTTTGTTTCTCGTTTGGGTTGATGGACACATCCATGCCCGGCTTGAACCTCAACATGTTCAAACCATGGAATTAGTTTATGATTAATATAGTTGGAGTCAGAGGTCAATCCTTAGTTTTGGTTGTTGGACACATCCAAGCCTGACTAAACGGTTGAATGAGCTCCAACCATATTAAAACTATTTCTTGATTAATGGGTCAGCCTTAAGCTTGGAGCATCGATTTGTTGTGCCACAGCCAAGGTCGATGTAAAGAGAGGTGCAGTTGGGTGCTATGTATAATGTTGCATACTTGTTAATGAGTTAACAACCAAATGATTTATGCAAACATTCAATTAGTTGATAGCATAAAGTGATAGTTACATATATGTGATATGTAATCGGTATAATTATCTACCTTCATAGCTAAGAAAAACTTGATGGCCATAGCCATGGTTGTTCTTATCTATGGTTGGATATCAACCTATTTGGAGATGCTCCTACAATCTCCCGAATTGATAAAAAGGGTTATTCAATTTGAAAAATAAATAGGATTTTTAATTAATATATATTGATACATTCTTTATCATTCTTCTCACATAAGCTCAATTTGTATTTCTAGTTTAATCACTCGATTATGTCTTCTCTAAACTTGCGTTCCATTTTGGACACCAATAAACTGACTGGGTCGAACTTCATTGACTGGCTTCGAAACCTGAGGATAGTCCTCAAGGCAGAGAAGCTTGCTTATGTCATTGAAGATCAACTTCCCAACCGTCCACCAGAGGGTGCAACTCCAGAACAGTTAGTGGCCTATCAGAAACATGTGACTGATTCTGAACTTGCGAGTTGCATTATGCTAGCCTCTATGGTACCTGAGCTGCAAAAGCAGCATGAGCATATGGATGATTATACCATCATCTTCCATCTTCATGAGTTATTCGAAGAGCAGGTGAGATCCGAAAGGTTCGAAGTCTCCAGACTCCTCTTCACCTCTAAGATGCAGGAAGACACTTCTGCCTCACAATTTGTGTTAAAGATGTTGGGGTACATTGAGCGACTAAACACACTCGGTTTTGCAATGGATCATGAACTAAGTATTGACTTAATTCTGCATTGTTTGCCCAAGAGTTATTCACAATTTGTGATGAACTATCGGATGAACAAGCTGGAAACTACCATTCCTGAGTTGCTCAACCTGCTGAAGACTGTAGAGCCTTCTGTAAAGCAGGATCAAAAGGCGGTTCTGTTAGTTGGTTCCTCGAAGAAAGGTTCTAAGGGGAAGGCCAAAGAACAGAATAAAGGAAAGAAGAAAAAGGCCAAAAAGACTGAAAAGAAACCAAAAGGCACTTGCCATCATTGTGGCAAGGAGGGTCACTGGCGAAGAAACTGCATGGTTTATCTTGAGTCCTTGAAGAATAAGGCATCCGATGCCCCATCCTCTTCAGGTATCTTCGTTATTGAATGTCACTCTATTTCCTCTAATACCTGGGTACTTGATACTGGGTGTAGCTCACATATATGTAATGACATACAAGGGCTAAGGAATAGAAGAAGACTCGTCAAAGGAGAGGCAAATTTGCAAGTTGGAAATGGAGCAAAGATTGCTGCTGTTGCCATCGGAACATATTTGCTAAAGCTCCCTACTGGACTTGTCTTAGAATTGGATAATTGTTATTTTGTTCCTTCATTAATAAAGAACATTGTATCTATTTCATGTTTGAATGAAAAGGGTCATCATTTAACTTTTAGTAACAATTGTTGTTACATAACTTTAAATGGCGTTCTTTAAGGGACTGGAACGTTGTGCAATGGTATCTACACGTTAGATTTATCCAGTGACATTTTCAATATCGAAGTTAGCAACAAACGTGCTCGAATAGATAATCGAATAGACTCCTACACTTGGCATTGCCGTCTTGGCCATGTAAGTAAGAAATGCATGACCGAATTACACCGATGTGGAATTTTGGAATCATTTGAACCCGGTTCATTTGATACATGCGAATCATGCTTAAAAGGCAAGATGACCAAATTACCCTTTTCCGGAAAAGGTAATCCAGTGGGAGAATTGCTTGGTCTAATACATACTGATGTATGTGGACCAATGTCAACTCTTGCACAAGGAGGCTATAGCTACTTCATCACCTTTATCGATGATCACTCACGATTCGGGTATGTGTTCTTGATGAAACACAAATCTGAAGCCTTTGAGAAATTCAAAGAGTTCAGAAATGAAGTAGAGAAACAGCTTGGCAAAAGTATTAAGATACTTCGATCCGATCGGGGAGGTGAATACTTAAGTCAAGAGTTTCAAGATTATCTTAGGGACAATGGGATATTGTCCCAATGGACTCCGCCATATACACCACAGCATAATGGTGTATCTGAGAGGCGCAACCGAACCTTGATGGACATGGTTAGGTCTATGATGAATCATGCAACTCTTCCAAAATCCTTTTGGGGCTATGCACTAAAGACAACTGTTTACTTGCTAAACAGAGTCCCGACCAAGGTAGTCTCTACTACTCCATATGAGACATGGAATAGTAAGAAACCCCACTTAACTCACCTTATGATATGGGGTTGTCCGGCTTATGTGAAGCGGACTGTATCAGACAAATTGGATGCTAAGTCTGATAAATGTCTATTTATTGGATACCCTAAGGAAACGAAGGGTTACCAATTCTATCATCCCTTGGAACAAAAGGTGTTTGTTTCAAGGCATGCTGTATTTCTGGAAAGAGAATTTCTTTTACAAGAAAACAGTGGGAGTGGCATTGAACTTGATGAAGTTCAAGAAACTCCAATAGACATTACAGAGACACCTAGTCTAGACCCACAACCAATACCTCATAATGATGAGCTATCAGTTGAACCTAAAACAACACCACCTCTTCGTAGATCTGATAGGACACGCAATATTCCAGAGAGATACGGATTTCTCATAAGTGAATCGAACGACGTGTTACTCATAAGTGATGACGAACCTATCAGTTATGAAGATGTTCTGAAAAATTCAGAAAGGGACAAATGGCATGAGGCCATGAAGTCGGAAATGGATTCCATGTACGAAATCAAGTATGGGACTTGGTTAACCCACCTGAAGGGATTAAGCCCATAGGGTGCAAGTGGGTTTTCAAGAAGAAAACCGACATGGAAGGTAATGTTGTTACCTTTAAAGCTAGATTAGTGGCAAAAGGATAACGTCAGAAACAAAGAATTGATTATGACGAAACCTATTCGCCAGTAGCTATGCTTAAATCCATTCGAATGCTCCTTGCCATAGCAGCTCATTATGATTATGAGATATGGCAAATGGATGTGAAAACAACTTTCCTTAATGGAAACCTGCTTGAGGATGTATACATGATACAACCTGAAGGTTTCACATCGGTTGATAAAACCAAAGTATGCAAGCTTCGACGATCCATATATGGACTGAAGCAAGCATCCAGGAGCTGGAATATCCGTTTTGATGAGACAATCAAAGAGTTTGATTTCTCACAAAATCCTGACGAACCTTGTGTGTACAAGAAGGTTAGTGGGAGTGCAGTCGTATTCCTAGTATTATATGTCGATAATATCTTACTTATAGGAAACGATATATCAGTCTTACAGACAGTTAAAATTTGGTTGTCCAAAACTTTCTCCATGAAAGACCTGGGAGAAGCAACCTATATCCTTGGGATTAGAATCTATAGAGATAGATCAAAGCGGTTGCTTGGTCTTTCGCAGTCTACATATATAGACCGAGTGCTAAAAAGGTTTAGCATGTCGGAATCCAAGAAAGGTTACCTTCCCATCAGGCATGGGATCAACCTTTCAAAGTCTATGTGTCCGCGCACAGAAGACGAGAGGATTTGCATGAATAAGATTCCTTATGCATCCGCGATAGGATCTATCATGTATGCTATGTTATGTACTAGGCCCGATGTATCGAATGCTTTGAGCGTCACAAGCAGATACCAGTCGGATCCAGGAATGGATCATTGGGCGGCGGTCAAGACAATCCTTAAGTACTTAAGAATAACTAAGAATGTGTTCCTAATATATGGAGAAGGAGATATGATAATACGTGGGTATACAAATGCCAGTTTCCAGATAGATAAGGATGACTCCAAATCTCAGTTCGGATACGTATTTACTTTGAATGGAGGCGCAATAAGTTGGAAGAGTTCCAAACAAGACACCGTAGCGGATTTTACCACGAAAGTGGAATATATCGCAGCTTCGGAAGCAGCAAAGGAAGCAGTCTGGATCAAGAAGTTCGTCTCCGAACTTGGCGTGGTTCCAACCATTGATGAAGCAGTGCCAGTTTATTGCGACAACAATGGAGCTATTGCACAAGCAAAGGAACCAAGGTCTCATCAGCGATCCAAACACGTGCTTCGCCGCTATCATCTGATATGAGAGATTATAAGTAGGAATGATATACAAATTGAGAAAATTCCCACTGAAAGGAATTTAGCGAATCCTTTAACTAAGGCCTTGCCTCAAAGTAAGTTTGAGGGTCATGTTAGAGCCTGTGGTATTGGATACCGTAGCGATTGGCATTAGGCCAAGTGGGAGTTTGTTAGTAATATGAGAGAAGTGTCCTAAGGCAATCGCCTTATGAATGTAAACATTTATTTTAATAAATGAATATTCACTATTTGAGTATACATGTCTGTGTATTTAATTGGGATCTTAAACTCATTTACTAAATGTCCACAATACAATTCACAGCATGAGAGAATTTGTGATGAATTCACAACTAGTGATTATCTCTACATGTGCAATTGTGAAGTATTGAAAATATCCCTAGTCGATGAATTGATAAAAACGGACACTATCAATTCTGTTGAGACTAGCATGGGTTATTCTCTAATCAGCTGATTCTCACTGGCTAGTGACATTGAGATGTCCGGAGATAAACATGGATGCTAGTTAAGGGAACTAGTTCATTGGAGTGACTAGCTGTAAAACATCATATGGTAATCTATATAGATATGTCAATGAAGTTCTTACTGCAGCTTAAGTGCGATGTTCCTTTGACTTGCGGAGTTCAAGACATCTTGGTCATGGAGACTTATACTTTAACATCTTAAGCAAGCATCTCCAAGGAGGTGTGGACCCAGGATGATTGTGTATAAGTCGAAGTGCCCGAATATGTTTGAACAGCCCACAAAGGATTCACCACTCCTTGCGAGGAGATGTATACCCAGGCCTATCGTCGGATTGTTACTCAAAGCCTCTGGCCAGAGCATATCATGTTAAGAGTATGAGTCTCTTAAATACATGAGAGTAATTAGAAATCCAAAGGACGAGAAAGACACTACTTGGGCTAGGTGTGACGTAGTCAGTCTAGTGGGGACTGACACAAACAGACCATGTCCTGAACCAAGTGGGTATAAGATGGTGAAGGGAATGGGGCACGATTTATTAGAGCTGCTGAAGGGTTTCAGAATAATTTCTGAGGTCAACCGTTGATCTTTCGATTAATTGGGGGTCATGATGTACTACTAGGTGCCACTCATGATCGTTCTATAATTGGTTAATTATAGACGGCCAACATAAATCGAAAGCCTATTTAGTCACACGCACTACGAGTAATCCGAGGGATTTAAAATGAGTTGAAAATTGGATTTTCCAATCAAGAGAAATAAGTTGAATCTGAGTTAATAAGAGGCGCAATGGAAACTTAAAATGGCTAAGTCTTTTGAAGGCTTATTGGGCGAATTAAATGAGTTTAATTCGCGATCGGTTCGGCTCGGTTTGGCCGGCCAAAGAGGGTGTCAAACCCCTTTGTTTTGGCCGGCCATTAAAAGGGGGAGAAAACCAATTTATTTGGTTTAATTAATAAAATAAATCTAGCGCGATTTGTTTTATAAATTATAGATAAATAAATTTTGTATAATGAAATTTATATAAATAAATTTATAGAAATTTATTCTTTTTTATGGAAATTAAAATGATCCATGGAATGATTTATTTTAATTTTATAAAATCAATTATGAATTGATTTTTCCATAATAAGAAAGTTTATAAATTTCTTGTAAAATTTATTCCATAATAAAAGGAGAGATGTATTTGTTTTATTATAAAGTTAGTTATAATAAAACTTGGTTTAAACGGAATAATTAATAAGAGAATTTATAGGATAAATTTCTTATGAAAATTCCGTTAAGAGGGAGACTTGGCAAGGGAGATGCTACTATATAACCGAACCAAGGCTAGGCTTTAATTCCTCAAGCAATAGAGTAATCAAGAGATTAACTCTCTCCATCTCTCTCTCTAACTCTCTCTCTCTCTAGGGCTGGCGCCCTTCTCTCTCTAGGGTCGGCTCTCTCTCCTCCCCTAGGGCTGGCGCACATCCCAAGGGTGGCCGTGAGTTTCTTCCACCAAGTTCGTGCCGAAGAAGAAGAAGAAGCGGATCGCGACTCCTTCCTTCCTTTCCCGGAATTTTGATTCCGTTAACTTGGTGGTTAGTTTCCTTTCTTCTCTCTTGATCTTCTAGTTGTGTCTTCGGAGAATCTAGTAGTTCTCGTCGGCACAAAACTCGTGGCTTTGCGAAGTCATCCCGAAGAGAACTCGGCGTGGACGCGAATAGAGGCGGAGCTTCCAAGGGACGCTACGGTTGGATCTCGTCCCTTTCTTCGAGTTACGAGAGGTACAAAGTAAATTATTTTACTTTTCCGCAAAGTTTTAATTTATGATCATGTCCACACATCATAAGGTTGTATGCTAGATACGTGGTTAAAATAATTTGAAAAATTATTTTATGCTAATTCTTCCGCTGCACGTAAAAATTTAAAATTTTACGAACCCGTATCCTTGTCAACATGCACCCGATCCCAACAGTGGTATCAGAGTCGGGTAGTGTTCAACATAATCATATAATTATTTTGCGGAAAACTTTGTCATAATCTCAATTTGTAACGCCCGAAAAATCTCGAAACTAATTTTAGAAATATCTTAGAATTTATTCCAAATTTATGGATATTTTTATAGAATTTTTTCGTAAACGAATGTGGCAAAAAAGGTTATAAACAGAAAATCTCGTAAGTGGGAATCGAACCCTTCACCTACGCTGTGAGAGTCGAATGAGCGGACCAGCTGCGCTGGTTGTTTTTGTTAAAACAGATTGAGCGAAACAGTAGATAAGGTATAATTAGGTAAATTCGCCCCCATAAGTATAAATAGAAGAACTTAAGTGGGGTTTTTATTTTTTTGGTTCGGCAACTTCTCTTCCTCGCCCAAACCCTCACGCCGCCCCTCTCTCCTCCCTTGGGCGAAAACACACCAAGGCCTCCTCTCCTCTTCTAAGGGGGCGCCGGCCAAGGAAAAGCAAGGAGTGCGGAGGGATTTTCCGATATTCGGAATCCCCACGACGAGAGGAACGCGTGAGCGCGAAGAAATCTCCGAGACTCCAAGTTTCTCCGGAACCTCCGACGCCGTTCTTGGTTGTAAGTCCAAGATATCAAGGTAAGTACTGCTCACCTGCAGTAAGAGGCGGTTTTCCACAAGAATTTTCCCTTAAAAGTTTTAAAAGAGATATTTACTTTTAGTTTAAGATTTTGCATGTGATCAAAAGTTAAAAATGCAATTTTCCTTTAGTTTATGATTTTGCATGTAACTCTAGTTTAATCCATGCTTGTATAAGTTGATTAAGTACCCTATATGAGGTTAGGGGCTAAGAAAAGTTATGAGAAAAGAAAAGAGAAGATAAAGGTAAGAAAAGAAAAGGCCAAGGCCTTAAAAAATTCCCAAAAGTCAAGACTTAGGGATTTGGGCACACAAGGTGCTCGTTAAAATGCCAAGGCATTCAAGATAAGAAAAAGTAAGTATTTTATTTTCTAAGGCCAGTACCCGACGTCCAAGGGCGTCGTTAAAGAAATCCAGGTGTCCAATTCCAAGGTCTTGGCCCTGGTAGACCAAGGTCTGCTCTATTAGGATTGGTGGCTCGCTACCCCAACCTTTTACGGAACGCGCATAGGATGGTACTTACGTCTTAAGTGGATTCAAGTGAGTTATTATTTTCAAGTATATGCTTCAGCAAAGTTTTTCTAAAGTTTAAAGAAAATTTCTAAAAGTTAAAGAAAGATTTAAAGTTAAAGAATTGCTAAAGTTTCAAGTTAAACCAAGAAAAAGTGAGTTAAGACTTGTTAATGCTTGAGTATGCATGTTTTGAGTTATACATGTTTTAGTGTTTCTTTTAAGCATAAAAGTATATACATGTTTTAGTGTTTCTTTTAAGCATAAAAGTATATCCATGTTTTAGTGTTTCTGTTAAGCATAAAAGTATCTCATGTGACTTCACATTGTTTAAAGAGCATGCTTGCACATTTCGAGATTTTGTGAGCTAGATAGTACTTGCTAAGCTTTATGCTTATTAGTTGCATTTCCTCTTGCTGCAGGTAAAGATAAAGGCAAGCAATTCTGAAGGAAGGCGACGAGGCGGTGCTGAGTAACGTGTGTGTGGTGGCTGACCTTGGAGAGGTCCTTGGGACGAGATAAATAAAAGACTTAAAGTGCATTTATTACAAATTCTTAGTTTAAGTTAGATCACATAGAATTTATCCAAGTATTTGCGTTTTAGATATTTTGCCTGTCTTAAAACCACGAATAGAGATTCCATGTCATTCTATTTAGTATACATATCCTTATGATTGCATTGGATGAGTATGAGCGTGAGTAGTTTTGAATATCGATACTTCGATGTAGCTATTTGATGCATGTGCCAAGATGTTGTTAGTCTCCTTTTGAATTAAGTTTTCATTGCTTTAAATGTGCTTAGAAAAGTTGCATTCATATTCCATAATGCTTTAGCAATATTATAGAACCTTGTGTGATGAGTTTAAATGCATGACTATTAAAGTTAGAATATCATTCTTAGATAGATTTAAATACAAAAAAAAGGAAAGTTCCGCATTTTTAGTCGTGCATTAGAGTCAAGAAGTAGACAAGTAACGGTCCGTCTAAGGTAGAGAAGGCGGGTCGCTACAGTTGGTATCAGAGCAGTTCCCATTCTCCAGCATCACACACACATCAGCATCAACCTTGCCGTCTTCAAGTAAGAAAGCTTTAAGTTTCAGTTTTTCTATTGCTCCTTTACTTAATTGCAGTATAGAGAAATGCTTAAGTACTTACTCATATGTGCATAGAACATGGAAGCATGTTTAATACCTTAGTATCACGGAGTCATGTTTAATCCCTAGAATGGATATTAGGTTACTAAGTAAGAAGACAAGTTTATGCCTAGAGATGTAGTAGTGATTTCCTGTTCCCTTATGCATTATTAGATGGCAAGAAGAGGCCGAGCTCCTAATGCAAGGGACAGAACTCCAGTTCAAGATAACAATGAGCCTGGCATAGAACAGCCAAACCTGATGGCAGTCATTGCTCAAATGCAAGCTCAGATTTCAGAACAACAGAAGACCATCGCCACACTGATGGCAAATCAGCACCCAGTGCCCCCTACACCACCCACAGTAGGAGTGGGAACTCCAGTGGTGGCTGAAGTTCCACCAGTCACACAGGAGACCCCTGGCGTGAACCGAAGACAAGAAGCATACCTCGTCCAGTGGCAGAGGCTGAAACCCGAAAGCTTCTCAGGCACGACTGAGCCCTGGGATGCCCAGGCTTGGTTCAAGACTTTAGAGAGCACAATGGAGCTTCTTGACTGGCCAGAAGTCGAGAAGGTCAAATGTGCCTCCTTCTGCTTAACTGGAGATGCTCGTATGTGGTGGGAGCGAGTCAAGAGTAGGAGGATAGTCAACCAGATGAGCTGGGCGGATTTCGAGCAAGAGTTCTATGAGGAGTTCTTCCACATGCGGGTTACCAACAAGCACTACGAGGACTTCATGGAGTTCAGACAAGGTAACCTACCAGTGGGAGAAGCAGTCGCGAAGTTCAACAGGCTAGCTCGCCTCTGACCAGAGCTAGTCAGCACAGAGAAGGAGCGAGTCAGACTGATGCTCCGCATGCTGAACCCTGAAATAGCACTCAACGTGAACAGCGGAACGCACCGACCCCAGACCAGCGAGGAGTTGGTCAGTAGTGCTCTAATCTCAGAGCACTATCTGAATAGCATCAAGGCACAACAAACACAGCAGAAGCCAGTCCTGATTGAGAACAAGACAACAGGAGGCCAGAAGCCTCAGCCAAATAACCAGAACTGGAAGAACAAGAACCACAAAAGGAAGCAGTGGCCTGGCAGCCAAAAAGGAAACCCAGAGAACAAGCAAGCTAGGTATCCACCTTGTCCTAAGTGTGGGAGGACCCATCCAGGAGCATGCCTTTTGGGTGTAACTGGATGCTACTCATGTGGACAAGAGGGACACAGATCCAAAGACTGCCCAAACAAGTTTAAGGTACTTCCTCAGCAGTCCGTACAGTATGGAGGCAAGCCTCAGTTACATTACATGCCTACTATACTGGAGGGACCTCAGATCAGTCAGGGAGGGTTGGAAGCAGCACCAGTTTCAACCAATGCCAGAGTCTTTTCCCTCACGAAGGAAGAAGCTGCCAGCGCCTCCACGGTCGTAACAGGTCAAATAGTTATTTTTCAGCATTTAGCTACTACACTGTTTGACACTGGGGCGACCCATTCTTTCGTATCAGTACCTTTTGCTAGTAAGTTACAGGTGCCTGCAGAGAGTTGGGAGTCCAGATTCCTGACAACTCTCCCTTCAGGGGAAATCATGGAATCCACCCAGCGGCTCCGGGCTGTGCCAATCAAGATTTCAGACCGAGAGCTATATGTCGATCTAATAGTCCTTGCGATGCAAGACTTCGACGTCATACTGGGCATGGATTTCCTCAGTAAGTACAGCGCTTCAATGGACTATCGCCGGAGGAAGGTGGTTTTCAGTCCAGAAGGAGAACCACCGTTCGAATTTCAAGGAGCCCCAAGGAGGAAGACTCAGAAATTCCTCTCAGCCTTGACAGCCCACCAGATGCTAGAACAAGGGTGTGCTGGTTTTCTTGCATGCATAGTGGACATAGAAGCAAAGGAAGAACGCAAGCAGGAAGATGTACGAGTAGTCTGTGAGTATCCAGAAGTATTCCCAGAAGAACTACCTGGACTACCTCCCAACAGAGAAGTGGAATTCGAGATCGAGCTAGTACCAGGTACCGGTCCGGTCTCGAAGGCCCCATATCGTATGTCTCCAGCAGAGTTGAAGGAATTACAAGAGCAACTCCAGGAGCTACTAGACAAGGGCTTCATTCGTCCGAGTCATTCACCCTGGGGAGCTCCTGTACTTTTCGTCAAGAAGAAGGATGGGTCTATGCGTCTGTGCATAGACTACAGAGCTATGAACAAGGTAACCATCAAGAACAAGTACCCCCTTCCTAGAATAGATGATTTATTTGATCAACTCAAAGGGGCTACAGTGTTCTCGAAGATAGATCTGCGTTCTGGGTATCATCAGCTAAAGGTTAAAGAAAGTGACATCCCCAGGACGGCCTTCAGGACAAGATACGGCCACTACGAATTTGTAGTGATGCCTTTTGGAGTAACCAATGCTCTAGCAGTCTTCATGGAGCTTATGAACCACATCTTCAGGGAGTATCTCGATAAATTCGTCATTGTATTTATTGATGATATTCTCATATACTCACAGACTCCAGAGGACCATGCTACACACTTGAGGATAGTGCTGCAGATCCTTCAGCAGGAGAAGCTCTATGCAAAATTCTCAAAGTGTGAGTTTTGGCTAGATCAGGTGACCTTCCTAGGTCACATTGTATCCAAAGAAGGCATTCGAGTTGATCCGGCCAAGATAGAAGCAGTCAGCAACTGGTGTAGACCCAAGAATGCCAGTGAAATCAGAAGCTTCTTAGGCCTGGCAGGGTATTACAGAAAATTTATGGAGGACTTTTCCAGAATAGCCTCTCCTCTCACAGCCCTGACCAGAAAGAATCAGAAGTTTGAGTGGTCAGATAAATGCGAGCACAGCTTCCTAGAACTGAAGAAAAGATTGACTAGTGCTCCCATCCTGACTGTTCCAGAGGTGACAAGGCCTTTGACATCTACAGTGATGCATCCAAGATGGGCCTTGGAGCTGTCCTCATGCAAGACGGTAAAGTAATAGCATATGCCTCCAGACAGCTCAAGGACTATGAGAAGAATTACCCTACGCATGACCTTGAGCTAGCAGCTGTGGTTTTGCACTGAAGCTCTGGAGACACTACCTGTATGGAGTGCAGTGCAGAATCTTCACAGACCATCAGAGTTTGAAGTACTTCTTCACTCAGAAGGAGCTGAATATGAGGCAGCGCAGGTGGCTAGAGTTGGTCAAAGATTATGACTGTGAAATCCTCTACCACCCAGGTAAAGCTAATAAAGTGGCAGATGCACTGAGCAGAAAATCCTGTGCAGCACTGATGTCCCTATCATCACTGTCTCACCACTTCAGAAAGAAATAAAAGATTTTGGAGTCGAGGTTATTTGGGCAATTTTCTGCATTGACCCTAGAGTCAACCCTGCTTATAGATATACAAGAAAAGCAAGATCAAGACCCAGAGATCCAGAAGATCAAGCAGGGGATCCAAGAGGCAGAAGATTCAGAGTTTCGAGTATCAGATAGTGGCATCCTCTATCTTGGAGACCGCCTTTGCGTCCCCAATGATGAGGAACTAAGAAAGAATATTTTAGAAGAAGCCCACAGTACCCCGTACTCTATGCATCCTGGTTCTACCAAGATGTACCAAGATTTAAAGCAAAGGTTCTGGTGGTCTGGACTCAAGCGAGACGTGGCCAGATATATCAGTACTTGCTTGACCTGCCAGAGAGTCAAAGCAGAGCACCAGAGACCAGGTGGAGTTCTGCAGCCTATTCAGATTCCAGAATAGAAATGGGAAGATATTTCCATGGATTTCATAGTGGGACTACCCAGAACAACGAATGGATATGATGCAATCTGGTAATAGTAGACAGATTGACTAAGTCTGCCCACTTCCTAGCCATCAGGATCTCCTATTCCATGGAACAAGTAGCTCAGTTATACCTCAAGGAGATCGTCAGACTACATGGAGTCCCTAAGACTATCATTTCAGATAGGGACAGTAGGTTCACTTCGCACTTCTGGGAGTGCGTACAGATAGCTCTAGGCACCAAACTGAAGTTTAGCACAGCTTTCCATCCTCAGACAGATGGTCAGACAGAGAGAGTTAATCAAGTACTAGAAGATATGCTCAGAGCTTGTGCTTTAGATTTCAAGGGCAGTTGGTGCAGATATTTGTGCTTAGCGGAATTTGCTTACAACAATAGTTATCAGGCCACTATCGGCATGCACCCTATGAGGCTTTATATGGACGGAGGTGTAGATCTCCTATCTGCTGGTACGAGGGTGGTGAGAGGCAAGAGTTAGCTTACAGACAGATCTTATAGATGATACCACCGTAGCCATACAGCAGATCCGCCAGAGAATAGAAACAGCTCAAAGCCGCCAGAAGAGCTATGCTGATACACGGCGCAGACCATTAGAATTTGAAGTTGGGGATACAGTGTTCCTCAAAGTGGCTCCCATGAAGGGAGTAATGCGTTTTGGGAAGAAGGGCAAGCTAAGTCCCAGATATGTAGGACCATACCCCATCACTAGAAGAGTTGGCAAAGTAGCTTATGAGTTGGAGCTACCTCAGGAGATGTCAGCTATCCACAACGTATTTCATGTTTCTATGCTGAAGAAGCATATCCCAGATGCCACCCAGGTGATAGAGCCACAGACGGTACAAGTTCGCGAAGATCTCAGTTATGATAGTCGGCCTATTCAGATAATAGACCGAGCAGTTAAGAAATTGCGAAACAAGGAGGTACCATTAGTGAAAGTCATATGGCAAAATCACAGAGTAGAAGAGGCAACATGGGAACCAGAGGACAGCATGAGGCAGAAATACCCAGAGTTGTTTTAAGTTCGAGGACGAACTTTTTATAAGGTATGGGGGATTGTAACGCCCGAAAAATCTCGAAACTAATTTTAGAAATATCTTAGAATTATCCAAATTTATGGATATTTTTATAGAATTTTCCGTAAACGAAAGTGGCAAAAAAGGTTATAAACAGAAAATCACGTAGTGGGAATCGAACCCTTCACCTACGCTGTGAGAGTCGAATGGGCGACCAACTGCGCTGGTTGTTTTGTTGAAACAGATTGAGCGAAACAATAGATAAGGTATAATTAGGTAAATTCGCCCCCATAAGTATAAATAGAAGAACTTAAGTGGGGTTTTTATTTTTTTGGTTCGGCAACTTCTCTTCCTCGCCCAAACCCTCACGCCGCCCCTCTCTCCTCCCTTGGGCGAAAACACACCAAGGCCTCCTCTCCTCTTCTAAGGGGGCGCCGGCCAAGGAAAAGCAAGGAGTGCGGAGGGATTTTCCGATATTCGGAATCCCCACGACGAGAGGAACGCGTGAGCGCGAAGAAATCTCCGAGACTCCAAGTTTCTCCGGAACCTCCGACGCCGTTCTTGGTTGTAAGTCCAAGATATCAAGGTAAGTACTGCTCACCTGCAGTAAGAGGCGGTTTTCCGCAAGAATTTTCCCTTAAAAGTTTTAAAAGAGATATTTACTTTTAGTTAAGATTTGCATGTGATCAAAAGTTAAAAATGCTAATTTTCCTTTAGTTTATGATTTTGCATGTAACTCTAGTTTAATCCATGCTTGTATAAGTTGATTAAGTACCCTATATGAGGTTAGGGGCTAAGAAAAGTTATGAGAAAAGAAAAGAGAAGATAAAGGTAAGAAAAGAAAAGGCCAAGGCCTTAAGAAATCCCAAAAGTCAAGACTTAGGGATTTGGGCACACAAGGTGCTCGTTAAAATGCCAAGGCATTCAAGATAAGAAAAAGTAAGTATTTTATTTTCTAAGGCCAGTACCCGGCGTCCAAGGGCGTCGTTAAAGAAATCCAGGTGTCCAATTCCAAGGTCTTGGCCCTGGTAGACCAAGGTCTGCTCTATTAGATTGGTGGCTCGCTACCCCAACCTTTTAGGGAACGCGCATAAGATGGTACTTACGTCTTAAGTGGATCCAAGTGAGTTATTATTTTCAAGTATATGCTTTAGCAAAGTTTTTCTAAAGTTTAAGAAATTTCTAAAAGTTAAAGAAAGATTAATGTAAAGAATTGCTAAAGTTTCAAGTTAAACCAAGAAAAGTGAGTTAAGACTTGTTAATGCTTGAGTATGCATGTTTTGAGTTATACATGTTTAGTGTTTCTTTAAGCATAAAGTATTACATGTTTTGTGTTTTTTAGCATAAAGTATACCATGTTTTAGTGTTTCTGTTAAGCATAAAAGTATCTCATGTGACTTCACATTGTTTAAAGAGCATGCTTGCACATTTCGAGATTTTGTGAGCTAGATAGTACTTGCTAAGCTTTATGCTATTAGTTGCATTTCCTCTTGCTGCAGGTAAAGGTAAAGGCAAGCAATTCTGAAGGAAGGCGACGAGGCGGTGCTGAGTAACGTGTGTGTGGTGGCTGACCTTGGAGAGGTCCTTGGGACGAGATAAATAAAAGACTTAAAGTGCATTTATTACAAATTCTTAGTTTAAGTTAGATCACATAGAATTTATCCAAGTATTTGCGTTTTAGATATTTTGCCTGTCTTAAAACCACGAATAGAGATTCCATGTCATTCTATTTAGTATACATATCCTTATGATTGCATTGGATGAGTATGAGCGTGAGTAGTTTTTGAATATCGATACTTCGATGTAGCTATTTGATGCATTGTGCCAAGATGTTGTTAGTCTCCTTTGGAATTAAGTTTTCATTGCTTTAAATGTGCTTAGAAAAGTTGCATTCATATTCCATAATGCTTTAGCAATATTATAGAAACCTTGTGTGATGAGTTTAAATGCATGACTATTAAAGTTAGAATATCATTCTTAGATAGATTAAATAAAAAAATAAAGGAAAGTTCCGCATTTTTAGTCGTGCATTAGAGTCAAGAAGTAGACAAGTAACGGTCCGTCTAAGGTAGAGAAGGCGGGTCGCTACACAATTTTGGAAAAATTTTCAATTATGGAAACTTTCCAATTATAATAAATTTTAGATTTAGGAATTTCTAAGTTTGGAAATCCTCATGAAATTTCGCAAACTTTTGAAATTTCTAGTTTCTGAAATTTTATAATAATTGTGAAAACTTCCCATCTTTGGAAACTTTCCAATTTTAGAAATTTTTTCTTTTAATTTTGGAAATATGTAGTTTTCTTTGTACCAGAAACTTACAATTATTCTGAAAACCTATTATGAAATCTCGAATTTTGGGCACTTTCTTTCAAGAAAGTCTAGACAAATTTATGGACAATTAATTGACAATTAAATTAGGAATTGGTTTTTAAATTGTCAACAAAATTCTTTATTTTGGATTGAGCCTCGGGAGAGCCGTCCAATTTAAAGTTAGTTGTTGTAATTTAATTTCCCAATTTTAAATGAAATTGTCATGTTTAATTTGGTTACGCTTCCTGAAGCGGACCAAATTGGATTTACGAAAATTACTTTTCTTTGGGTATCTGAGCCTCGGGGAGCCACCCTTAGAAAACAATTTGGTTGTAATTAATTAAATCCATAAATAAAATATGATTTAAGAGGTGATGCTCTTACATATTGTTGTCTCCAAAATTAATTAGGAAAATGGTTTCCTATAGAGTTTTCTTAAATGAGATTTTTCATGAAAATAATATGTGGTTGAATTAAGGGAATCTCTCTCTTAATTTAATAAGATTTGATTTAGAGAAATCAAAGTCTTAAAATATATTATTCCGAAATTGATTATGACAATTTAGGAAATTGTTTCCCAAAAAATTCCTTAATAAAGTATGAAATTAGAATTAGGAAATCCGGTTCCTAATTCAATTAATGAGACTTGATAAATTAAGTCACATACATACTTTATTAAGGAAATCGTTAGTCATGACATATTTATTGTCATGAATGTGCTTGAAAAGAAAGGATGAGACCCAAAACCCTTACAAAATATTAAGGCCAACACCTTCCTTAATATGGTTAGAATCGGAGTTTTGTTTCTCGTTTGGGTTGATGGACACATCCATGCCCGGCTTGAACCTCAACATGTTCAAACCATGAATTAGTTTATGATTAATATAGTTGGAGTCAGAGGTCAATCCTAGTTTTGGTTGTTGGACACATCCAAGCCTGACTAAACGGTTGAATGAGCTCCAACCATATTAAAACTATTTCTTGATTAATGGGTCAGCCTTAAGCTTGGAGCATCGATTTGTTGTGCACAGCCAAGGTCGATGTAAAGAGAGGTGCAGTTGGGAAGTGCATGTATAATGTTCATACTTGTTAATGAGTTAACAACCCAATGATTTATGCAAACATTCAATTAGTTTGATAGCATAAAGTGATAGTTACATATATGTGATATGTAATCGGTTATAATTACCTACCTTCATAGCTAAGAAAAACTTGATGGCCACAGCCATGGTTGTTCTTATCTATGGTTGGATATCAACCTATTTGGAGATGCTCCTACAATCTCCCGAATTGATAAAAAGGGTTATTCAATTTGAAAAATAAATAGGATTTTAATTAATATATATTGATACATTCTTTATCATTCTTCTCACATAAGCTCAATTTGTATTTCTAGTTAATCACTCGATCATGTCTTCTCTAAACTTGCGTTCCATTTGGACACCAATAAACTGACTGGGCCGAACTTCATTGACTGGCTTCGAAACCTGAGGATAGTCCTCAAGGCAGAGAAGTTGCTTATGTCATTGAAGATCAACTTCCCAACCGTCCACCAGAGGGTGCAACTCCAGAACAGTTAGTGGCCTATCAGAAACATGTGACTGATTCTGAACTTGCGAGTTGCATTATGCTAGCCTCTATGGTACCTGAGCTGCAAAAGCAGCATGAGCATATGGATGACTTATTACCATCATCTTCCATCTTCATGAGTTGTTCGAAGAGCAGGTGAGATCCGAAAGGTTCGAAGTCTCCAGACTCCTCTTCACCTCTAAGATGCAGGAAGGCACTTTCTGCCTCACAATTTGTGTTTAAAGATGTTGGGGTACATTGAGCGACTAAACACACTCGGTTTTGCAATGGATCATGAACTAAGTATTGACTTAATTCTGCATTGTTTGCCCAAGAGTTATTCACAATTTGTGATGAACTATCGGATGAACAAGCTGGAAAACTACCATCCTGAGTTGCTCAACCTGCTGAAGACTGTAGAGCCTTCTGTAAAGCAGGATCAAAAGGCGGTTCTGTTAGTTGGTTCCTCGAAGAAAGGTTCTAAGGGAAGGCCAAAGAACAGAATAAAAGAAAGAAGAAAAAGGCCAAAAAGACTGAAAAGAAACCATAAGGCACTTGCCATCATTGTGGCAAGGAGGGTCACTGGCGAAGAAACTGCATGTTTATCTTGAGTCCTTGAAGAATAAGGCATCCGATGCCCCATCCTCTTCAGGTATCTTCGTTATTGAATGTCACTCTATTTCCTCTAAT
>JAGFNQ010002548.1:0-32054 GCA_024364735.1 Boesenbergia rotunda
GCGGTCTTCCTCTTCCCACCGACGACATCAAAATAAATCCGATTCACATCGTTGGTCGAAAGAGGCTGTGCATCCTCCTCCTCTGCTGCAGGCTGAGACGCCTGTGCCTCAGCAACTCTAGTGGTCATTGATTCCTATGAAATAAAAATTTAATTAGTCTATATAAAATGTCTGGGTCAAGTAAATTATAATTAATATACTTACATTGATAGATAGGGAGCGACGATCGACAAAAGACCCATCTTTTTTCTTGTGGGTCTTGCTGAATAACTCCCAACTAGTGGGAGGTCTCTGTAGCTCAGCAGCCTGTATACACAAAATATAATGTTTAATATATCCACAAAAACATACTAAATGCCTTTAATAACCAAAATAAAAGTACTTACCAAAATCACTGGCATGCTGGATAATGGAACGGGATCCAGCAGTGTGCTTCGTCGATCCCGTGCTGGGCCCAGCAACCTCTGAATTGCGATTGCCTCGAGCATCGCAGCATTCTCTTTCCAGTGCTGGCCATCCCAGACAGCTCGCCATGCTGCCCAAATCGGCTCAGGGACCTCTGTAGGCCTATCAGCCTTCTTTCTCCATTTGTAGAGCATGTCCCTGTACAATTTGGAGCAGTAGGCATTCCAGATCTTCTTAAATTGCTCCTCCGCACCCTCCTCCCAGGGTGTACCTTTTCTGTATAAAAAAAATTTATATGGTTAGTATGAAAAAAAGTTATAATATCAAATTAAATATACATGTAAAATACTTACTAAAAACTCTCCATAATAGAATGATTTCAAATCATTCTCAATATTACCCCATGTCGTCGTAGGTGACAGTCTTTCTTTAATTTTTAGATATATAAGATGAGACCTGATGCCCATCTGGCATGAAACTGTAGGAAAAATAAAATATATTAACAATTCTGTAAGAAATATATACGAAGAATAGGTATACCTGTCACCGGCGACTGTAAGTATAATCCGCTGATCTCGGGGTGCAGCCATGGTACCTGATTAGACAAAAATTTAGGCAAATAAGCAGAATAGGTAAAACATGCAAATGAGACATATTAGAGACAAATGGAAACGTGCACTAATGAAGAATGTTCAATACAAGCAGAATGATCTAAATAAAGCTAGCAAATGGATAATCAAGCATCGTATAAACATGTTCAATACAAGCAGCATGATCTAAATTAACAACTCATCTTAATACAACTCTGATTAGTTAATATTGTTCAATACATCTAACTCATCCTAATCTGATGGAACTAAATTGACATGCAAGTCTTCATTCCTTTGAAATATTTCTTATTTCTTCTGAATGGATGATCAAGAGGTAAAAATTTTCGATGATTATCAAACCATGAAATCTTGCCACTGCATGGCAAAGAAAATGCATCTGACTGACTCATACAATGTGGACATGCTAACTTTCCAGCTGTGCTCCATCCTGATAACATTGAGTAAGCAGGAAAATCACTAATAGTCCATAACAATGCTGCATGCATTAAAAAGTTTGACTTTGTAGCAATGTCATACGTCTCTGAACCTATATTCCATAAATAATTCAGCTCAGCTATCAAAGGTTGCAAAAAAATATCTATGTGCCCTTTTGGATTTTGAGGACCTGGAATTAAAACAGTAAGAAACATAAATTCATCTTTCATGCACATCCATGGTGGTAAGTTGTATGGTGTTAAGATAACAGGCCACGATGAATATTGTTGTCCATAACTTCCAAATGGCTGAAATCCATCTGCAGAAAGTCCAAGTCTGACATTACGTGGTTCCATAGCAAAGGAAGAAAATGTTGAATCTAAATGTTTCCATGCAGGGGGAATCACAAGGATGACACATAATGTCTCCATCATGTCTATGGTTTTGATGCCAATCATATGACTCGCTGTTGCTGCTGATGCATACAAACGTTGGAGTCTAGTAGTCAAAGGAAAAATAATACATGACTTTGTAAGGAATATTTTTTTTCTTCTTCTGATTTACCATGCGAACACCATGCTTGTAACGGGGATGGTTGCAGATTTTGTATTCCATCAATTCACTATCTTGGTTCCAAAAGATCATGCAATTATTGACACAACAATGTATCTTCTCAACTGGCAAACCCAAGTCTCTGATTAGTTTTTTAGTGTTGTAGAAACTATCAGTCATGCAGTTATCAGTTGGAAGCAACTCTGACATAAGTTGACATATGTCATCATAACATCGTTCTGAGAAATGATGTTCTGCCTTCATATTCAATAATCTTGCAGTAGCAGATAATTGAGAATGACCAGAAGGAATACCTTCCCATAATTCTCTTTCACTAGCCTTTAACATGTCATACATTTTCTGAACATCAGAAGTAGGTACTTGTTCTACATTTGGTTGATCAAAAGCATTTATTGCATCGTAAACCATTGATTGCATTGCATCAGCAGGGTTATATGATGTTTTTGGTCCAATTGAGTTCGATGATGATGCAATGGAAGGTCCACCAAATTCATATACATACGGCTCTCCATGACAATACCAGTTGTAATAATCTGGAACAAACCCATACCTGCCGATATGAGTTTTCACTGTATCTTCATCACGGAAAGTTGTATTTCTACATTTGCGTTGATTACATGGACACTTCAACTCTGTGCCATTCAAACACTCAGGATGTCACTTTGCAAAGTTAACAAATTCTTCCACTCCAGCAAAAAATTCGTCACAGATAAATCCATTATCTAACCTATTATACATTCATGCCTTGTTCGGATACATTGTATCTGAATTCAGATTATACAATTTAATTAAACCACACATATTAAAATGTGATATTAACGGTATACTAAAAAAATAAATCTTATTAATCAAACATGATATAATTTGATTAATCTAAAACTAATCAAACAAGATCTAATTAATAGAACAAGTAATGAAAAAATTTATCAAAATAATTACACTAATCAAACAATTAATCATCTTAATAATCAAATTAATAAAACAATTAAACTAAAATAAATAAAATATTTGATAAATTAATTACACATTTAATGGTTTAACAAAGAAACTTATTATCTAAAATAATTAAACGATAATTAATTAATTAATTAACTGAATTCAATTAATTAATCTAATTGATTCAATTAATTCTAATTAATTCAATTAATTAATTAATTAATTTTTTTTACTGTGTCGGCCACAGAAGGGGCCGCCAGCCGGCCGCAGGCCCGTCGGCCGGCCGCAGAAGGTGCCGGCCGGCCGCACTGGGCCGCGACCGCCAGCGCGAGACCGCGGGAGGACGCGCGCGGCCGTGCCAAGAGTGGTGGCTGGCCGGAGAAGACGACGTTGGCGCGTGATCACAAAAAAACGATAATATACGGCAAATGGAGCTAACTTGCGTACCTGGGATCGGAGGAGAGTTCGCCGGAGGAGAATCGCCGGAGGAGAATCGCGCGCTTCAATCGGTCGCTAGGATTTGCGTGGCCGCGGGGGAAGGGGGGCGTCGCCCTTTTTTAAGTAATTTTGCGACGGACTAACTTGTCCGTCGCAAAATTAGCGACGTATTTGACTAATCCGTCGCTGAATTGAGGGGTTTGACTCGTCGCCTAACATTAGCGACGGAATGCTTAAAAATATCCGTCGCAATAGCGACGGACTTTGACCATGTCCGTCGCTATAATTAGGAGTTTGACTTGCCGCGCAACTTTGGCGACGGATACTATATATCCGTCGCTATTTGCGACAGATAATTATAATTGTCCGTCGCAAAACCTCGTTATTTTTGAATTCAGAGTAATAACTACCTGAAGATTATCCTGAATAAAAGTAGGCGGAGATAGATTACATAGGTGTTACTTTGCTGTGCTTCTTGCATGGAGTAACTTGCACGAGATGCATATCTCAGTTAAAAGGTTCAAAACGAATTGATGTTGAGATTGCCATGTATGGGACCAATTAATAGATCTGCACTATAGAGATTTGGAAATGACAATTTGCTCCATGCAACATGAGCTCCACTTCTACCAACATGGGAAATCCTTTTTCATTGAATCACATTCTTTTGTATTGGATTAGGTTCTATCTAATCTCATTTCATCACCAACTCCGATCCTTTAACTTGGAAGGATGAGCACGAGCCTCAAAATTCTCATGCACTACTTAAAATGACAGTTCACCCATCAAGGTTTTCCTTCAGTTGTTGATGTGAATTAAACTAAGTTCTCACATGTATCCCAATTAATCTTTACCCTGACCCATACTATTTCCATAAGAGACTTGATTCACTTTGTCATGAATGTTTAATCACAACAACTGGTAGAGTAGTATTCACTCATCAACCTCGCCCAACTAAACAGTCTAACTCATAGATGGCAGCATAAGGTCTAATGGCCTTTAAATGGTGCAAAATCTATATGTGGATCTTGTGGAGCAAAGAGGTGCCTCCACTTTTTCAATTGTACCACTTGGTTCAGCGTACTTATGAGCTCCACATCCATCACAATAATTGCATTTTCCAGTTGCATCTCTTTCATTCCTTGGTTCAGATGTTTGACAGCATTTGTCATGATCCGGCCAGATAATCAGTCCATTAACTCGACCAGACATGAATCATGCAACTCAAAATATTTAACCTCAACTTAGTCAACTTCATCCATCAAAGCCTTTACACATGCACATTCTTTCTTAAATTCTTCATGTGGGATTAACTTTACTCGTCATACTATCTTCATATGGCTCCAAGGTTCTCTCATAATGTGCCAAGGAACATGTGATGTCTTTTCTATTCATTTACGTGTTTTTCATGCAATGTTATATTTAGTGTGCATTATCTCATTGCCGTTTGTTCTGTTCTATAATGGATTTTCATTGCTTGAGGGACAACATGAACCAAAATGGGAAGACCCAGTCTGTGCTAATGGAGGGAAATGGACTATTAGTTGTGCTAGAGGAAGATCAGACCAGATGTGGCTATATGTTGTATGTATCTCGCTTCTTGGTAAAGTTCATAAATTTAATAAATATAACAACTTACATTATTTTCACTTTTTTGCATCTTTTCCTACTAGTAATTGGCAATGATTGGGGAGTAGTTTGACTATGGAGATTAAATTTGTGGAGCAGTTGTTAATGTAAGAGGGAAGCAAGAAAAGATAGCTTTGTGGACCAAGAATGCTGCTAATGAAAAAGCTCAGGAGTATCAAATCCTATGCACAACTTTATCATCCTCATATGATTTACCGCTTTTTCTTTTATTTTAATGAGCTCAACATGTGAAGGCTTAATAATTACTTCTTTGGTATTACAAATTATGATGATGACTAGCCAAACCTGCATATTACGTTCTTTGTTTGTTTTTATCTAAAATAGTGATGCACATTTCAAGATCGAAGTGTAAACCAATCGATAACTTCTAGAATATGAAATGTACTTAGTAAAGGACCAATTGCCTAAATTTAAATTCGTCCATATTTTCAGGACCTGAGCTAAAGTGATGATGCATTAATGTCTTTCTAAGTTCATGGTCAGTTGTAGAATAGAAAAATCAAGCAAGGTTTTCCGTTTACTTATTTAAAATGCCCAATTTACTCAAATTTAAATCCACACTTAATTTTCAGGATCTAAGCTAAGGATAAATTAATTCCTTGACTCGGTCCAACCAAGATGACCCGGTCTGCTGTAACACGGGGAGTCGGACTCAACTCGAATAGGAATAAGGCCCTAAGCACTCGGCTCGGACCGAAATGAAACTCACAAAGTAGTGGCGTGGTTGCAAAATGGCAGCAATCCTTTCTACAGAGCCATATGGGGGGTTTATATAGGGGAGAGGTAACTCTCTGCTATGTTAGGGCTGGCAAATCTCATTATGGGAGGGTCAGTTGACAGATGGTGATAGTGACAGCCGCATTAATGCTGTGAGACTGCCATAGCCGCCTGACACCCTGCCTAATATATCTCTTCTGTCCCTCCTTAACTCTCGGCGGCTCTGCCAGGCAATGATTATGCCGGGGGGATTGTCTTCTGAATATTTGAAAAGAAAGGCTTTTAATTGTTCGGCCGTCCCCGTGTGATCACGAGTACCTGGCCTCGGACAACAGACTTTGAGGGGCCGACCTCGGGTGACCGACCCCGAGTGTCCCGACCTCGGGTGGCCGACCCCGGGTGTCCCGACCTCGGGTGGCCGACCCCGGGTGTCCCGACCTCGGGTGACCGACCCTGAGTGTCCCGACCTCGGATGACCGACCCCGAGTGTCCCGACCTCGGGTGACCCTTGGCCTAGCCTATTCACTACCGATTTAGATCGGCAATCGAACCCGACCGAGCTCCTGATCCTTCTAAAAATCATACGCCCGGATCACAAGCCTCCCTCTCAAGTCTAGTCGAAGGAGGAGTTCAATTCGACTGACTAGGCTCCCGGCTCGGTCGGCTTGCGTCTTTTTTGTCTTCCCGCGCGTCACCTCGTACGGTTAATCCTCCCCTTTAATGTCGTATCCCCCATCAAATCCTCATTAATGCAGGGCCACGTGTCGCTTCCCGACTGGAGGTCTCTGGTAACGGAACGTCACCGACGTGGCTCGTGCGACGTGCGAGTGAAGCTTCGAGGGCTGGGAAATGGCAGAGATCGGACGGCGAGGAGTCTGCCCCGCCATTTTCTTTTTCTCCATCGGACGGTCCTCCTCGTTTTTACCAGCGGTATAACTCCTCATTTTACCCCTTTCTATCCCGACCTTCGCTTTCTCTCCGACTCCTGTCCAATCTCCGCCACCCAACCTTCGCAAATCCGGCGAACAGTGTTTCCGGCGATCTTCGATTTTGGGTACTCCTTTTCCTTTGCCGAGCCCTTATTGTGCCTTTTCTGACTTCGTTTTGATGGCTTCATCGTCCGCACCCCCGTCTGCGCCCCCCGAGCCATGGTATTTAACTACCCGGTCTTCCCTTACCTTAGGTCAGGTAGAAACCCTACACATAGATTACCTAATCAATAACTCTGCCCGACCGTCGGGGTCGGGCGCACGAGCCCCCCTTAAGTCATTTCACCGTCTTCTCTGATCAGTTGTTAGCCGGTCTGCGCTTTCCCCTACATCCCTTCTTCTGCGAAATCTGTCGTTATTTCCAGATCTCTTTGTCTCAATTAGCCCCCAATTCGATCCGAATCTTATGCGGCACCGTGATCATCTTCACTGCCTATAAAATCCTCGGGTGTTTCACTTTTTCTATTATCTCAAGAAGCAAGAACCCGGGAATTTCTACTTCCAAGCTCGTATTAACTCGACCTTCTTAGAGAAGGTGCCTTCCTCCAATAAAGGTTGGAAATCTCACTTCTTCTATATCCAATCAATCCCCCGAACGAACTGGCCTACTGCGTGAGTAGAAAACCTGCCTGATCACCCTCAGCTACCCAAGAACCTTCGTTCGGAACTGGGCTACCGGTCTGCATTTTCCAAGCTCGGGGGAGCCCGATACCACGCGGGCAAGCTATTGATCGAGGGTATGCTGTATCTCTTCCGGTTGAGCCAAGTCCCGGCGGAGCTACCTGGCACCCTCGGTACGTCCCTACTCGCTTTGTAAGTTTGTTAATGCTAACTAAAACTTTTTCCTTTGTGCAGCCGAAGTCATGTATAGCGCTAGGGTTGATGCTGTAATGGACCGGGAGGACGAAGCCATGGAGGCTCTAGCCGCCCAGCTAGCGGCTACTCGGGCGGTACCGCCGGTAAACATTGTCTCAGATCCCGAGCCGCCGGAAACCGCAGCAAACGACCCCGGCGAGAGCCGCCCGACCGGGGACTCGGGGGGCAATGACCCGGGTAGCTGGCGAGGGGACATCCACCCAGGCAGAGGAAGAAGAAGAGGAGACAGATCCGACGGCTTCCACTAGCTTGGTCCAGAAGCGCCGCCGGCTGGTCCTTCGCTTGGATACGCCTTCCTCTCCAGTACCGACCTCGGGGGGTCTGGTCGCAGTGCCCTCTCGATCCGATCAAGCTAGGCCCAACCCTCGGGTCCCATCCCCAAGCTCGACTCTTGCCTTAGTTGTTCCCCTACCGGACCCTCGGGGTTCGACCCAGTCAACACCCCGCTCGGTAGCCCGACCTCCTATCTCCTTAGTAGTGCCATCCGCCGCGTCAACCTCGGGGACCACGCCGAGTCCCCAGGTCCCTCAGATGGGCACCGCAAACATTGACGCCGTAGAAGCTCTTCTGTCCATGCGTTCCCCTCCGAGGTCGGCGGTGGACGTCCAGGTGCCTTCAGCCACTAGCCTAACTCCGACAGTCCAGCCATAGCCACTTAATCTGCATGGCATGTTGGTCTCAGGCTGGGAGGAAGGATGGACGACATCTTTCGCGATGGATCCTGTCAGCTTGGCCGATCACTTCTTCACTGGCTTGACTCAGGTACTTTCTCCCATCATTCGGCTGTTTATGCTTACCCTTACGCACTTCATGTCATTTTGCAGCAATGGGCGTTGGGTCACGCAGTCAGTCAAGAGCTAGTCACCAACACTAGGGAGCACCGAGCGACCGAACGAAGAGTACGAGACCTGGAGGCTAAAGTGGCACAATGCACCCTTCCTCCGGGCGACGAGGGGCTAGACCAGCTTCGCTCCGAAATAACTACGCTGCGGTTGCGTATATCAGAGCTGGAGGTCGGTTCGGAAGAAGAGCACCGGTTGATGGCCCAGTCTGCAGTGGAGACGGAGCGCCTATCTAACCGGGTGGCTCATTTGGAGGGCGAGAATAAGATTCTCAAGGCCTGGTACACTCGAGCCCATTCTGACCTGGCCAGGCAAACAACAGACGCCAAGGGACTTCAACGAAGATTGAAGGAGTCGGATGCTGCCCATCACCAGACTCAACTTGCTTTGAAGAACAAAGAGACGGAGCTGGCCGCCCAACAAGAGGCCTTTCAAGGTTTAGAAACTCAACTAGTGAGCAAGGAGGCACAGCTGGCTGTTCGGGAGACCACCATCCAGGGGCAAGATGCCGAGCTTGCTCGGAAGGATACTGAACTTGCTCGGCTCAAGAAGGAGTTGGAGGACTATAAGTCGGGCCAGTCTGCCCGGATTGAAGCAGCGCGTCTAGCCTACATTCAGTCGGACTCCTTCCTGAACCTGGTATCGGAGCGCACTGGTGGCATGATTGTGTACGGCGCGAAGGGTGCTATCCAGCAGCTGACTGAGGCCGGCCATCTTCCCGAGGACCTTCCCCCCAACGCGGTGAAGCTGAGGCGGATCAAGGCGTCAATTCCTGAAGATGTCTTCCCTCCCTTTACTTAGGTTGAATTCTTACTTTCCTTTGTTTCATGATGACTCGGCCCTCAGGCCTTAAGAAGTTTGCCATGTTTTGAGTTGACTCAGCGCTCGGGGCTCAATTTTGTATGAGCCATGAGCCCTTCTTGGATTCCCTTAGCTTGACATGGTTTTATTTCAATAGCCTGAATACCGTATTTGTTTGCTCACGATGTTTAAGGTTTTTGTTAAGTATTGTCTGTTTGGAGTGCTCGACCGACTCTACTAGGGCCATCGCTTGGGTTACATCACGAATTTTCACAAAGCGTGACCGCTCAGGTCGTTCATACCGCTCCCTTTAGCTCGATTTTATGAGCCAAGCGCCAAATTTTTCTAAGTGTCGACCGCTCAGTGTATTTGAGCTCTTAGTTATTCAGTCAGGCCACTACCCGGGTTCGGGCATATTGTTCGACCGGGTAGATACCTTGACTGAGCGTTTTATCTTGTTTCTGGCGAGTTAGCCTTATCGGCGAAACCGAGTTGGCTTGTGTGCATTGGTTCAACCGGTTCAGCCTTGCTAAGCCGGCCTACTATTCCTTTTGTCTCTCAGGGCGTGGGGAGCCACGCCACAGCAGTGAAGATCACAGAAATGTGTTAATTCATGTTTCCTTCAAGCAAGAGTCTGGACACCGTCCGACTTACCCTGACCGAGCGTGGACCGCCACGCCCGATCGGGCCCAACCGAATGTGGGACGCCACGCTCGATCGGCGCCGAGTCCGGTGGGTGCGTGAGTGCAAGCCCACTTATAACTTGCCTTTGCAAGAGTCTGGACACCGTCCGACTTACCCTGACCGAGCGTGGATCGCCACGCCCGACCAGGCCCGACCGAACGTGGGACGCCACGCTCTATCGGTGCCGAGTCCGGTGGGTGCATGAGAGCAAGCCCACTTATAATTTGCCTTAGCAAGAGTCTGGACACCGTCCGACTTACCCTGACCGAGCATGGACCGCTACGCCCGATCGGGCTCGACCGAACGTGGGACGCCACGCTCGATCGGCGCCGAGTCCGGTGGGTGCGTGAGTGCAAGCCCACTTATAACTTGCCTTTGCAAGAGTCTGGACACCGTCCGACTTACCCTGACCGAGCGTGGATCGCCACGCCCGACCGGGCCCGACCGAGCGTGGGATGTCACGCTCGATCGGCGCCGAGTCCGGTGGGTGCGTGAGAGCAAGCCCACTTATAACTTGCCTTAGCAAGAGTCTGGACACCGTCCGACTTACCCTGACCGAGCGTGGATCGCCACGCCCGACCGGGCCCGACCGAACGTGGGACGCCACGCTCGATCGGCGCCGAGTCCGGTGGGTGCGTGAGAGCAGGCCCACTTATAACTTGTCGCAGTTGTCTTTTGGAGAGTCAGAGTTTTTGTCATCGTTTTTTCTGGGTACAGTTACAAGAATCATTTCTCTCCACTCTCCTCACAATACAACCTTAGGTGCACTGCACTCCAGGGTCTTCCGAGCCGCTTTCCTTGAGCGTCTTGCAGATAGTAAGCTCCTGATCCCAGCGCCTCGACCACCAGGAAAGGGCCACTCCATAGAGGCTCCTGCTTGCCTACCTCCCCAACCGGCTTGATTTTTTTTCATACCTTGTCCCCTACTTGGAAATGTCGGGGTATAACCTTCTGGTTGTATCGGTTCCGCATCCTTTGCTGGTAAGCAGCCATGCGGACTACAGCCTTAGCTCGGACCTCCTCAATCAGATCTAGCTTAGCTCGTCTTTTCTCCGCATTGTCTTCTCCATACAAATGTCTTCTGTCAGACTCACAGCCGACCTCCATGGGGACTACCGCTTCACTCCCATAGACTAACTGGAAGGGAGTGCATCCTGACCCTTCTTTGGGTGTGGTTCGAAGGGCCCATAGGACACCAGGCAGCTCGTCCACCCAGGATCCGCCGACCTGATCTAGCTTAGCTTTGAGCCCTTTCAGAATCTCTCTATTGGCTACTTCGGCCTGACCATTACTCTGGGGGTATGCCACGGAAGTGAAGGCCTGCTTGATCCCAAATTTCTTGCACCAATTTCTGATTATCCGGCCTTGAAACTGCCGACCATTGTCTGATACCAGCTTGTGAGGTATGCCATACCGGCACAGAATGGTCTGCCAAAGGAATTTCTTCACCACTTGTTCGGTGATCCGGGACAGGGCTTCTGCTTCGACCCACTTGGAGAAGTAGTCCACTGCCACCAACAGGAATTTCTTCTGACCTGCTGCCCTGGGGAAGGGTCCTTCTATATCCATGCCCCACTGATCAAAGGGACATGATACAGTGGACGTTCGCAACATCTCAACTGGTCGGTGCGATAGATTCTGATACTTCTGACAAGAAAGGCAAGAAAGAGTCATCTTCTCTGCATCCTTTTGAAGGGTCGGCCAAAAATAGCCGGCCAACAGGACCTTCCGAGCCATGGACCGACCTCCTGAATGATTTCCGCAACACCCCAAATGCACTTCTCTGAGCACATAGTCCGCATCTTCCTTTCCGAGGCATCTGAGTAGTGGTCGGGAAAAAGCCCGCTTATATATTGCATCCCCTATCAGAGTGAACCGGGCTGCTCTTATCTTTAGTATCCGAGCCTGCTCGGGGTTGTCCAGAAGAGTTCCTTCTTTCAGATAGGCGATGAATGGAGCTCTCCAGTCCCCCTCTATCTCCATTTCTGCTTCCCTCTCAACCTGAGCCACCAGCATAACCTGAGGTGAAGGCTTGGGGAAGGCCAATGGACGGACAGAGCTGGCCAGCCTAGCTAACTCATCCGCCTTGGCATTGTCCCCTCGGGGGATCTGTATAATCTGAACTTCCTGAAATTCTGCTTGTAACTGTTGATATGCCTCTACATAAGCTTGTAGCCTCTCGCCATTCACTTCGAACCGCCCAGCCACCTGTTGAGAATCAGAATGTAGGATGACCCGAGTGACCCCGACCTGTCTGGCCGCTTGAAGACCTGCCAAGAGGGCTTCGTATTCCGCCTGATTATTGGTAGCATGGTACTCTAGGCGCACGGCCAGATGAATGGGGTCTCCCTTAAGAGACATCAATAAGATTCCCACGCCACTCCCTGCCCGGGTGGCTGACCCATCCACATATATTTTCCAGACCTCCTCCTCTTCCTCTGTATGAAGTTCACTTAGGAAATCTGCCAAGGCCTGAGCTTTGATCGCATTTCTGGGCTGGTACTGAATATCATATTCGCTCAGTTCAGTTGTCCATTTGACCATTCGACCTGAGACTTCAGGGTTGATCAAGACCTTCCCGAGTGTGCTATTGGTCAGCACTCGGATAGGATGAGCTAGAAAGTAGGGTCGCAGTCGCCGAGCCATCAACACAAGGACATAAGCTAATTTCTCGAGTGTAGTATACCTACACTCGGTCTCTTTAAGTAAGTGCCCAAAGAAATAGACTGGTTGTTGTTCGGTCTGTTTCTGGGTTACAAGCACCGCACTCACAGCTCCCTCAGTAGCAGATAAATAGACATATAATGGTTCTCCTTCCTCCGGTTTGGCTAGCACTGGCAGACTGACCAAGTAGGTCTTCAATTCTTCGAAAGCTCGGTCGCACTCGGCATCCCACTGGAACTTGGAGGCCTTGCGCAATATCTTGAAGAACGGCAGACTTCTGTCAGCCGACCGGGAGATAAATCGGGATAAGGCCATGATCCTCCCGGTCAGGAGCTGAACTTCCCTTAGGTTCCTGGGCGGGGGCATGTCTAGCAGAGCTTTCACTTTACCCGGATTGGATTCTATTCCCCGCTCGGTCAAGATGTAGCCCAGGAATTTCCCACTTTTGGCTCCGAACAGACATTTCGCAGGATTGAGTTTGAGACCATACCTTCACAGGGTGCAGCAAGTTTCTCGTACATCTGCTATGAGGTTGGCAGCTCGGGAGAACTTGATGAGGATGTCATCTACGTATACTTCTACGTTTCTCCCGAGCTGCTCCTTAAAAACTTTATTCATCAGCCTTTGATAAGTGGCCCCGGCATTCTTGAGCCCGAAGGGCATAACTGTGTAGCAATAGGTGCCTTCGGCCGTGACAAAACTGACCTTCTCTTGATCTTCGAAGGATAATGGGACTTGATGGTATCCCTGGTAGGCATCTAGCATATATATGAGCTCGCTCCCCGCAGTGGAGTCTACCATTTGATCTATCTGGGGGAGCGGGTAGCAGTCCTTGGGGCAAGCTTTATTAAGGTCCCTGAAGTCGATGCAGACCCTCCACTTGTTGCCCGGCTTGGAAACCAGCACCACATTGGCCAACCAGGCGGGGAACTGTACCTCTCGGATGTGCGCTGCTCTCAGCAGCCTTTCTACCTCAGCCTGGATGATCTTGTTCTGCTCAGGGCTGAAGTCTCTTTTTCTTTGCTTCACGAGTCGGGCGTCTGGGTAAACGTGCAGCTTGTGCTTCATGACCTCGGGTCTGACCCCTTTCAGATCTTGCTGGGACCAGGCGAATATATCTTGGTTCTGGGTCAAACATTCTATCAGCTGTTGCCGGAGGTCGGGCGATAGTCCAGGAGCTATTCTTACTTGGGTCTCTTCTCGATTAGGCACTAGTTGGATTTCTTCTTTTTCTTCTATCAGCTCAGCCCAGGGGGAGGGCTGGGAGCACCATGTTACAGCTGGCCGGTGGAGCTCGGAAGGTCTTACTCACCTCCACTCGAACGTCGTCAACGTAACATCGACGTGCTACCTTTTGGTCTCCTTTGGCCTCTCCAATTTGATCCCCCACTGGGAATTTGACTTTCAAGTAGAAAGTGGACACCACGGCTCGGAACTCGTTCAACACCGGTCGGCCCAGGATGGCATTGTAGGCCGAGGGGGCGTCCACCACCAGGAAGGTAGACCACCGAGTCCTTCTTAAAGGTTCTTCACCGAGTGAGATGGCCAATTTGATCTGGCCCAAGGGCTGGACTTCATTCCCCGTGAATCCAAACAGAGGCGTGGCTACGGGTTGGAGCTCAGTAGTTTCTATCTGCAATTGTTCAAAAGCTTTTAAGTACAAGATGTTTACCGAACTCCCCGTATCCACAATGGTTCTATGAATCTGGTAATTAGCTATGATCGCTGTGATAACCAAGGCATCATCATGAGGTACTTCTATTCCTCGTAAGTCTGAAGGGCCGAAACTGATCTGCGGCCCCTGAGCTTGGGCAGAACTGCAACCCACTTGGTAGATATCGAGTCACCTAACCTGCGACTTCCGAGCTCTATTGGAATCTCCATAGGTGGTGGGGCCTCCAGAGATCACCTGGATGGCCCCATGTACCGCATTCTATTGATTAGCTTGCTCTTCGCTGGCCTTCCCGTGCTCAATGGGGTCGGGGGTCTGGAACAACTGCCTGGCTGCAAAGGCGGTCAGTCGGGCCGGGGACTCGGATTGGCCAGGTGATGTTCTTCCCCGACCTCGACCACCTCCTTGGTGAGCTCCTCTTGGACTCCCTCGGCCGGCGCGGCCCCGACCTCTACGGCCTGTCAGCAGTCTTGAAGGTCATGCGTATGGCTGTTATGGAAGGAACAATAGGGCTGCCACCTGGAAGGGATGCAACCCTGGGCCACTTGCTGAACTATTCCCCTCTCGACCCCTGGTCAGTGTCCCATAGCTCTGGGGCTTCTGAGAGGTCCCCCCGGGAGGTACATTTCTCTGATGTTGCTGAGGATTCTCGGGCGCAGGTCTGACCTCCGGCCGCCTGGCGACTTGTGCTTCTTCAACATCTACGTATTTACTGGCTTTCCCCAAAAGGCTTTCAAAGTCCTTCGGAGGTTTTCGGATCAAGGATCTGAAGAATTCGCCCTCTTGTAAGCCCTGCGCGAAAGCACTGACTAACACCTCGGACGTAGCGATGGGCATATCCAGAGCGACTTGATTGAACCTCTTGATGTAGGCTTTTAAGGGCTCTTTGGAGCCTGCTTCATGGTAAACAAGTTTAAACTGGTCTTGTGATGTCTTTTGATATTGGCAAAATGCTGCAGGAACAGTCTTTTGAAATCAAAGAAGTCCTTGATCGATCCCTCTGGGAGTCTATCAAACCACCTCTGGGCTGGCCCGGCTAAAGTGGTCAGGAAGGCCCTGCACTTAACACCGTCGGGATACTGATGCAGCATCGAAGCATTCTCAAATTTCTTTAGATGTTCTTCAGGATCAGTAGCTCCTCCGTATTCAGCGATGGACGGGAGTCTGAAATGCTTGGGCAGTGGCTCGTGCAAGACTTGGCTGGAGAAGGGGAACCCTGTGCGCTCAGTTGGGGTCGGCACAAGGGGAGTCTTCCCCTTGTTAGCTCTGGTATGACTGGATGTAGCTTCATGAGGGTCCGATTGTCCTGCTCCTTCAGCCGGGCCGAACAGCGCCCGGTGGAAGTGAGGGCTCTCATCCTGTTGAACCCCTCCTTCAGTGCCCACCCGAACAGTCTGCTCGGCCGGGCCCGGCTGAGCGGGTCGAGCGGCCGCTTGCTGCGCCTCCGCCAATTTCCTGGCTCTAGTTTCTATTAGCAGATTCAAGTCTTCCTGTGAAAGAGTAACAGTCACCCGGTTGGATTCACTCATCTTTGTCTTTCGATCAGGCAGGAGTTTCCCACAGACGGCGCCAAATTTGATCTTGTCGACAAGCGAAGACCGGTTCCTGACCGGTTGACTCGGTCCAACCAAGATGACCCGGTCTGCTGTAACACGGGGGGTCAGACTCGGCTCGAATAGGAATAAGGCCCTAAGCACTCGGCTCGGACCGAAATGAAACTCACAAAGTAGTGGCGTGGTTGCAAAATGGCAGCAATCCTTTCTACAGAGCCATATGGGGGTTTATATAGGGGAGAGGTAACTCTCTGCTGTGTCAGGGCTGGCAAATCTCATTAAGGGAGGGTCAGTTGACAGATGATGATAGTGACAGCCGCATTAATGCTGTGAGACTGTCATAGCCGCCTGACACTCTGCCTAATATATCTCTTCTGTCCCTCCTTAACTCTCGGCGGCTCTGCCAGGCAATGATTATGCCAGGGGGATTGTCTTCTGAATATTTGATAAGAAAGGCTTTTAATTGTTCGGCCGTCCCTGTGTGATCACGAGTGCATGACCTCGGACAACAGACTTTGAGGGGCCGACCTCGGGTGACCGACCCCGAGTGTCCCGACCTCGGATAGCCGACCTCGGGTGTCCCGACCTCGAGTGACCGACCCCGGGTGTCCCGACCTCGGGTGATCGACCCCGAGTGTCCCGACCTCGGATGACCGACCCCGAGTGTCCCGACCTCGGGTGACTCTTGGCCTAGCCTATTCACTACCGGTTTAGATCGGCAATTGAACCCGACTGAGCTCCTAATCCTTCTAAAAATCATACGCCCGGATCAACATTCTTTGTTTGTTTTTATCTAAAATAGTGATGCACATTTCAAGATCGAAGTGTAAACCAATCAATAACTTCTAGAATATGAAATGTACTTAGTAAAGGTTACCTAAATTTAAATTCGTCCATATTTTCAGGACCTGAGCTAAAGTTATGATGCATTAATGTCTTTCTAAGTTCATGGTCAGTTGTAGATTAGAAAAATCAAGCAAGGTTTTCCGTTTGCTTATTTAAAATGCCCAATTTACTCAAATTTAAATCGACACTTAATTTTCAGGATCTAAGCTAAGGATAAATTAATTCCTTCCCTGACCTCAGTCTAATTGTTCTAATTATTGATACAGACTCCGTACAATATATGAGAGAACTAATCCTCAATGAACAAATGCATCCGACACAAAATAGCTAAATCTAGATATTAAATTCTAAATTGTTTCTCTTTCAACAATAAGATATTGCTATTTAGTTCACAAGTTTAGTTCGTTCACTTTCAGCCAGAAAAGAGAAACTGATCTAATTCCAGCAAAAGAAAATGTTCTATTATTATTACATTTTTATTTGTATTTAAACTTTTCTAGCACTTTGAATGTGGTACGAGTTTCTTTTATGCCTCTTTTTGGGTTTGGTCTAACTCTGAACGATTTCATTTTATCAAATCAATCGTTGGTAAAGGCCCAAGATAACACTTAGTTTTTGTTAGAATTGCGACGGGTTAGAAATAATTGGTTATGCTTTTTGTTGTTTAGTTAATGGTATTGGTCAGATGAAGATATGCAGTCGGGATTGCGATCAAGTCAAAATGAAAATAAAACTTCAGACGACTAAACAAGTACGAAAGGGCAGATCGGATATGATCAAGTCAAACATAAAGGAAAATTTGGGATCTAATTGCTTGGACAAACATTCAGTCGATCGTAAAAACGGATTTCACGGGATTGATCTAATTGAATTGAAGCAAGTAAGGAAAGAGAAGAAACTAGTTGCATGATAGAATGTTTAGTCAACCAAAATGATTTAGTCAATTGATCGGCCCCAATCGGTTAGACTATAAAAGAAGTCTTTGGATCTGAGACTTAGCATCGAATTATCTCAACGATCTGTATTTTTTCGTGCAAGTACTGTTACAGTCATGCAAGAGGTTTTCCAACAACCTATGTCTTGTCGATATACTTTACTTGTATTTACATTAAAGAGATAGTAGTTTTTTACTATTTTTTCATCATTCGTATGCTTTCCTCTTTCTTCGAAAGCTTTTCAAAGAGAAGAATAATAGTGAATTATCCATTCGAAAACGGTCCAAAGGATGAGTAGCAATTGGTGGATATGATTTTGCAAAAGCAAAATTTTGATACCATTGATCGTTAAAAGTCAAGTTTGACTTCAAAATCGAAATCTACGTTTCGCATAGATAAATCTGGACTATTTATTTGCTCAAAACCGATTAAGGGTGAATGAGAAATTAATTTTCAAGATACGTGCGATCTGGAGCGTCAGATTCGAATCTGACTGTGAAGAGGGAGAAAGGATCTGAGGCGTCGGATTAAATGTTTTAATATGATGGCTGAGATCAAGATGGATCCGAAGAGTTATAACTCTTCAAATCAAGGGACGAGATTAAAAGACCTTTAAAGGGTTATACCCTTTCGTTATGAACGGTCCAAATCTGTCCGAACCAAAGCGTACTTACCTCTTCACTCAATATAAATAGATTCCTCCACTTGATCATTTCATTTATTCAAGAATTGCAATCTAAAGCATTTGCACTCATCCATCTTCTGCATCGAGAGTCCAAAAAGCCTACGAAAAGGTTCGCCGATCTTGAAATTTGAAGTGCTACTATTTCGAGACGACGTCGTTGTATCTTAGAAACAAATTGCTGCTATCTGCGAGCACCAGTAGCGGAGCAATATCGTTTTACGGAGATAGTGTCAAACACTAGCCTCGACGTAAACCAATCAGTTTGCTTCCTCCGAAAGCAACCTCCCGGAAGATCTGACGGTCGTAAATCGACTAAGTCAAATACCGAGGAGATACAAGTCCTCAAAAAAACCAACAATCGTAAAACGATATTCGGCAAACTGATATGGTCGAAGTTAACGATGTACCAACAGCCGTGCCTCACGCCGAGAAACTGAACAGAGCCGACTTTAAAATCAACGATATACCAACCGCCATCTCTCATGCTGAGATGCCGGAGAAATTCAACGAAATCGACTTCAAAAGATAGCAGCAGAAGATGTTGTTCTACCTAACCACGCTGAACCTTGTACGGTTCTTGCGTGAAGACCCGCCAGTCGCTACGAAAAATAATTCCGGGAGCCAGGTTGCTCGTGATGTGTGGTCTCACGGAGACTTACTGTGCTGCAATTACATTCTTAATGCGCTAGATAATGCGCTATATAACGTATATTGCATAATGGAGACGGCTAAGTCACTGTGGGAATCAATGGAGAAGAAATATAAAACCGAAAACTCCAGACTAAAGAAATTCATCGTCGGTCGGTTTCTGGATTTCAAAATGGTGGATTCCAAAAGCGTCACGTCTCAGGTCCAAAACATACATCTGATAATGCATGATCTGGACGCCGAAGGAATGTCGCTGAACGAGTCATTCAAAGTTGCTGCGGTAATCGAGAACCTCCCTCATCATGGAAGGATTTCTAAAAATTACCTAAAAAGGACAAGCAGAAGGAGGGCTTGAACCTCCGACCTTATGTTTAATAGCTACATGCTCTAACTAACTAAGCTATTCTAGCTTACCCTAAAATTTATGGGGGAAAAGCCATATTATTAGTAAACTACATTCTCAAAAGCCGCGAGCCATCGTACAAATATTTGAAAGTGTGGGGGTGCTTAGAAAAGGTCGAAGTACCTAAGCCAAAGCAAGTTAAGATCGAACCTAAAACGTTCGATGCAATATTTGTCGGATATGCCCAAAACAGTAGTGCATATCGCTTCATAGTTCATAAGTCAGACATTCTTGATATTCATGTGGGTACAACCATAGAATCTTGGAATGCAATATTTTTTGAAGACGTGCTCCCAAAATAAGAAGGAAAACGTTCAAAATAATGACAACGGAAATTCTAACAAAGATAATGTTCCAGAACTTAGTTGTCATAAAAGGACTATTGACGATCAAAGCGAAGAGCCACGTCGGAGCAAATGGGCTAGAGTTGAGAACTCATTCGGGCTAGATTTCATGACATTCATGTCAGAAATAGACCCAAGAACACTAAGCGAAGCTCTCTCTGGTCTCAACGCCCCATTGTGGAAAGAAGCTGTCAATAGTGAAATCGAGTCCATCATGAATAACCATACTTGGAATTACTAGACCTTCCTTCTGGTACTAAACCATTAGGTTGTAAGTGGATACTAAAACGCAAGTATGAAGTTGATGGATTGGTCGACAAGTATAATGCCAAACTTGTAGCTAAAGGGTACAAGCAACAGGAAGACCTTGATTACCTCGATACCTACTCACCGGTGACAAGGATTACGTCCATACGAGTGCTAATAGTCATTGAAGCATTGTATGACCTTGAAATACACCAAATGGATATTAATACTGTGTTCTTAAATGGTGAGTTAGAAGAAGACATCTACATGGAGCAACCCGAGGGGTTCATAGCTCCTGGAACTAAGGGAAAGGTGTGTCGACTTGTTAAGTCGTTGTTGTTAGTGATATGAGAAAAGTGTCCTAAGGCAATCGCCTTATGATTGTAATCATTTATTTTAATAAATGAATATTCACTATTTGAGTATGCATGTTTATGTATTTGATTGAGATCTTAAACTTATTTACTAAATGTCCGCAATACAATTCACAGCATGAGAGAATTTGTGATGAATTCACAACTAGTGATTATCTCTACATGTGCAATTGTGAAGTATTGAAATTGTCCCTAGTCGATGAATTGATAAATACGGACACTATCAATTCTGTTGAGACTAGCATGGGTTATTCTCTAATCAGCTGATTCTCACTGGCTGGTGACATTGAGATGTCCAGAGATAAACATGAATGCTAGTTAAGGGAACTAGTTCATTGGAGTGACTGGCTGTAAAACTTCATATGGTAGTCTACATATAGATATGTCAATGGAGTTCTTACTGCAGCTTAAGTACGATGTTCCTTTGACTTGCGGTGTTCAAGTCATCTTGGTCATGGAGACTTATACTTTGACATCTTAAGCAAACATCTCCAAGGAGGTGTGGACCCAGGATGATTGGGTATAAGCCGAAGTGCCCGAAGATGTTTGAACAGCCTACAAAGAATTCACCACTCCTTGCGAGGAGATGTATACCCGAGGTCTATCGTCGGATTGTTACTCGAAGCCTCTGGCCAGAGCATGACATGTTCAGAGTATGAATCTCTTAAATACATGAGAGTAATTAGAATCCGTAGGACGAGAAAACGTTACTTGGGCTAGGTGTGACGTAGTCAACCTAGTGGGGATTGACACACATTGACCATGTCCTGAACCAAGTAGGTATAAGATGGTGAAGGAAATGTGGCACGATTCATTATAGCTGCTGAAGGGTTTCAGAATTGTTTCTGAGGTCAACCGTTGATCTTTCTGAATTCGTTAATTGGGGATCATGATGTACTACTAGGTGTCACTCATGAGCGTTCTATAATTGGTTAATTATAGACGACTAACATAAATCGAAAGCCTATTTAGTCACACGCACTACGAGTAATCCGAGGGATTTAAAACGAGTTGAAAATTAGATTTTCCAACCAAGAGAGATTAGGTTTGGTTAAGCCAAACGATAAGTCGAATCTGAATTTTTTATAGACGCATCGGAAGCGTAAAATGGCTAAGTCTTTTGAAGACTTAATAGATGAATTAAATAACTTTAATTCATTGGGGTGTGGCTTGGTTGGGCTGGCCAAAGAGGGTCTCCATCCTCTTTGCTTGGCCAGCCACAACAAAGGGAGAGAATCAAGTTTTTGGCTCAATTTATAAAATAAACCAAGTATGGTTTGTTTTATAAAATTATGGATGATATAAATTTTATATAATAAACCAAGGTTTGGTTTATTTTTCATAGAAATTAAAATGAACCATGGATTGGTTTATTTTATTTTATAAAATCAATCATGGATTGATTTACCATGATAAGAAAATTTATTCCATAAGAAAAAGAGACTTGGTTGATTTTTATCATGAATTAAAAAATGATAAAACTTGACATGATGGAATAAGTCATAGAAAATTTATTCTATAAGAAAAAAAAGACTTGGCGGTTGAGAGGCCACTATATAAAGGACCCAAGGCAAGGCTTGGAAAATAATCGAAGTATTCTTGCTTGGGCTCTCTCCCTCTCCTCCCTTCTTCCTCTTGGCCGGCCACAAGGTTCTTCTCCCTTCTTCTTGCCGTGAGCACAAGGAGAAGCACCGAGGCGACGAAGTTCTTCCGTTGGGACGATTTTCCTCTCCAACCATCATCACCTTGGGATTGGGCACAAGTCATCTTCCTCTTTCTCGCGCGGAATTGTGATTCCGGCCGACCTTGGTAGTGAGTTTTTCTGATGTGATTACTTCTCTCTTGGTTTTTCTTGTCGCGTTCTCGGAGAATCTAGTAGTTCTCGAGAACACGAAACTCGTGGCTTTGCGAAGTCATCTCGAAGATACTCGGCGTGGACGCGAATAGAGGCGGAGCTTCCGAGGGACGCTTACGGTTGGATCTCGTCCCTTCCTTCGAGTTACACGAGGTAATAAGTAAATTAGTTTACGTTTCTGCAAAATTTTAAATATATGATCATGTCTACACAAGATAAAGTTGCATGCTTAGATGTGTAGTTAAATAATTTGAGAAATTATTTATGCTAAACCTTCTGCTGCACGTAATTAATTTTAAAATTATAAACCCGCATTCATGTCAACATGCACCCAGTCCCAACAGTTGTACGGACTTAAACAAGCACCAAAACAATGACACGAAAAATTTGACAAAATAATGCTGTCAAACGAATTCAGAATAAATGAATGTGACAAATGCATTTATGTCAAAAGCACACCTGAGAGTTATGTAATCGTCTGTCTATACCTAGACGACATGCTCATAATGGGAAGTAATCATAATATCATCATGAGCACTAAGAAAATGTTGACTAATAGTTTCGACATGAGTGATATGGGTCTAGCTGATGTCATATTAGGAATTAAAATTCTCAGGACGTCCGATGGGATAGTTTTAACACAATCCCATTATGTAGAGTCAGTATTGAAAAGATTCAATGCATACGATCTCTCTACAGTAAAAACACCTATGGATCTAATTAGTTAACGCTTAGCGAAAAACCATGGTGAACCCATATCGTAATTGAAATATTCCCGGATAATTGACAGTTTGATGTATCTCACAAACTATACTCGTCCAGAAATTGCCTGTGTGGTCAACAAACTGAGTCGTTTTATGAGAAATCCAAACGACACCCATTGGAAAGCACTGATGCGAGTTCTTAGATATTTAAAATATACTATGAACTATGGATTACATTACGGAAGGTATCCCGCAGTCTTGAAGGGATATTGTGATGCTAATTGGATCTCTGATACAAAAGACTCCAAATCCACTAGTGGATATGTATTCACGATCGGTGGAGGAGCAGTATCATGGAAATCCACTAAGCAAACATGCATAGCTTGGTCAACAATGGAATCCGAGTTTATAGCACTTGATAAAGCAGCTAAAGAAGCTGAATGGCTACAGAATTTTTTGGAAGATATTCCGAGCTGGACAAAACATGTGCCCGTCGTACTTATCCACTGTGATAGTCAATCGGCAATTGGAAGGGCACAGAGTAGTATGTATAATGGTAAGTCACAACATATACGTCGTCGACATAATATCATTAGGCAGTTGATCTCGAACGGAGTGATTGCAATTGATTATGTCAAATCTAAAGATAATTTGGCAGATCCCCTAACGAAGGGGCTAAATCGAGATCAAGTAACTGCTTATCAAGAGGAATGGGATTGAAAATCTACAACTAAAAATGACTGTAGCGGCAACCCAACCTTGTCGACTGGAGATCCCAAGATCTTGGTTCAATGGGACAACGAAGTTACAGAAGTTGTGTAACAGCACAAGAGAAATAATTATCTCTACTATCCCAATCCTAGGATGATTTGGTGCTGTCCTACCACATGTAGTGAGGATAAGCTTATGCTTTTAATGACTTCTATACCTTTGAGGTGGAATATGGTAGGATACTCTTGATAGAAGTGTCACCTATGTGAGTGTGAAGATAGGCCGCTTCAATGAAATACTCATGAATCCAAGATGGTGTCCATGGCCGAAATGGAACCAACCATGAGAACCAAAAGTGGGTGAGATAAGTCTCTGTGTGGGTGTTATAATCTTAGTATACACCAACAGCTGAGCAGTTCAATACATCACGTTCACTGCGCAGCCTAGTATGCTCGATAGCATTCCACTACGGAAGGTTCAAAGCCACAGGCTACCTTTCCCGATGCATTGACTTATCGATTGGACTCTTGTAAAGTGTTAGCATGCATTCATGCAATATATGCATTAATTTTCATTCATGTGGGGGATTGTTGGATATGATTTTGCAAAAGCAAAATCTTAATACCATTGATCGTTAAAAGTCAAGTTTGACTTCAAAATTGAAATCTACATTTCGCGTAGATAAATCTGGACTATTTATTTGCTCAAAACTGATTAAGGGTGAATGAGAAATTAATTTTCAAGATACGTGCGATCTGGAGCGTCAGATTCGAATCTGACTGTGAAGAGGGAGAAAGGATCTGAGGCGTTGGATTAAATGTTTTAATCTGATGGCTGAGATCAAGATGGATCCGAAGAGTTATAACTCTTCAAATCAAGGGACGAGATTAAAAGACCTTTAAAGGGTTATACCCTTTCATTATGAACGGTCCAGATCTGTCCGAACCAAAGCGTACTTACCTCTTCACTCAATATAAATAGATCCCTCCACTTGATCATTTCATTCATTCAAGAATTGCAATCTAAAGCATTTGCACTCATCCATCTTCTGCATCGAGAGTCCAAAAAGCCTACGAAAAGGTTCGCCGATCTTGGAATTTGAAGTGCTACTATTCCGAGACGACGTCGTTGTATCTTGGAATATCATTTTACGGAGATAGTGTCAAACACTAGCCTCGACGTAAACCAATCAGTTTGTTTCCTCCGAAAGCAACCTCCTGGAAGATCCGACAGTCGTAAATCGACTAAGTCAAACACCGAGGAGATACAAGTCCTTAAAATATCCAATAACAATCGTTGGACTATGAATTTAGTAACCACCCGAGTTTTTATCTCATTTTAAATTTTTGATGCGCATATCTATTTTTGTTTTAGAAAAAATAGAAAAGATTTTTAAAAAGTAATATTCACCCTCTTCTATCACACAATCCAGTCATACAGGTATGAGGAAGGATTCAAGTTCTAAGAGTTCAATGATGGAGAATTTCATACTAACGGGGAGCTTTAATAATTTAGTCGTCCTGAAGTAATGTAACAAAATTATTATTAGATATTTTGCCTAATAATGTTTTGTGCAAGTAGGTACCAACATTTACACAATCTTTGGACTTGATAATCGAGCTCCATGATGATCCTTCGAGGCTATAAGATAAACTTTGGGAAGATCGAGTTGAGGCAGAGTCCAAGTTATCCAAAATTGAGAGGGAGAGTCTTGTCGGGGCTCAAAATTTGTTAATCGTACTTTAAAATTTAAATATCAAATAATATATTTTAAGTATAGACAAAATATTATAACAAATAAATGCATAACTTGGAACCCTTGTCTGATATTCAAAAAGGGAAGGAGTACAAAATAATCAATGTTTACGGAGGAGATCCAAGAATTAAAGAGGAGTGTTTGAGGTAAAATTTAATATTTATTAAAATTCAATTTTTGAATTACATACTTAGTGACAATTAAGTTTGAGTTTGAATTATTTTAATAAATTAGATGATTGTGGTAATCCTATTTTAATTGGTCATAACAATTTGATTAATTCAAATAATTTGAATTGAATTAACAAGTATAATTTACTTAATTCTGTTGATGCAGTCTGACCCTGGTTGTTGTTTTCGTGTTGACACTGATTTTAGTTTAGGTTAATGAGATGATTAGGATTAAGTCCTGGTCGGGGACTGGACACGGAGTGATTGAAATCCTAGCTTGGGAAGCTAGGTTGAGTGAAACCCTGGTGGGTGAAGCCAGGTCCAAGCCTGAGAAGCTAGGTTGACTGAAACCCTGGTGAGTGAAGCTAGGTCCTAGCTTGGGAAGCTAGGTTAGATGAAACCCTGGTGAGTGAAGCCAGGACCTAGCTTGGGAAGCTAGGTTAAATGAAGTCCCAGTGAGTGAAGTTGGGCATGGAGTCTTGGTCCGGGGGACTGAGCAAGAGTCAAAGAAGGCTAAGGAGCCTGTTCTCTTGACTTATGGTGGAATTGGTCTTGGCTGGATCGGTCTGGTGACCGATCAGGGAAGTTGGCACGAACTTCCGTTGTGGATCGGTCTGGTGACCGATCCAGAGATGTCTGATCAGTCTGGTGATCGATCAGGGAGAGAACAGAAACTTGGTTTGGCTTCTGTTCGACTCCTGATCGGTCTGGTGACCGATCAGGGAGAGAACAAAAGCTTTTGGTTCAGCTTCTGTGTGGCTTCAGATCGTTCTGGTGAACGATCAGAGACCCGTGATCGGTCAGTGTAACCTATCAAACTATCGCAAGGTTTCTCACCTGGACCGATCAGACTGGAGCCTGATCGGTCAGGGAGGGACCTGATCGGTCCCCAGACCGATCAGGACACAACCTGATCGGTCAGGTGACCGATCAGTGGGTTTGGGTTGCGAAAGCTGAAGGTTCTGTCCTCACCTGTTGGATCGGTCTGGTGATCGATCCCCAGTACTTGATCGGTCAGGGTGACCGATCATAGATGAGTTTGCGATCCCAGGTTTCTCACTGGGGACCGATCAGGTTGGAGCCTGATCGGTCTGGGATCACCCTGATCGGTCCGGTGTCCGATCAGGGTCATCTATGATCGGTTTGGTGACCGATCAGTAGATGATAATTTTAATTCAAAATGCCGTCAGAGTTCTGATTGCGTTCTGTTTCTCTTCTGATCACTACTGATATGTTCTGATATTTGATCTTCTGTTGATTTGTTGTGCTAAACATCTGCTAAGTGTGCAGGTAACTCAGGGATTAATCAAGGAGGGTCAACCGAGCCTTTCACTACGACAGTTTGGTTGGTTTATGTTTGTAGGAAACAACGTCTTCTGGCGCGAGCTACAGTGGCTGAGAAGCTGATGACCTGGGGCTCGACTGGAGAGGGTTCAGTGAGTCCAAAGGAGGTCAGGGCTAGCTGGGCTAGTGCAGATGAGCAGCTGGTGAGCTGCAGAGGAGCGTTTGTGACCTGACGATGGGCAGCAGGTTAAGTGGTGGATGGGAAGAAGAGAAGCGAACACTTCTGCTCTAGTAACATCTCTTCTGCTCAAGCGACAACTTTCATTCATCAGATACCTTGAAGCATACTCTTGAGCTTTCTTGGAAGCTTCTGCATCTTGAGAGCTTTGAACCAGAAAGAGAAGTCTTGCAAGCAAACACCACTCGAGAAGGAGGAGCTGAGTGAAGGCTCTTACCAGGATCTTGCTGGGTTGTGAGTTGTGCATTGTATACTGTCTCTTTCGCGCTCTATAAGCTTTCCTAGTCTCTGTGTTGTATTTCCATCATTTTCTTGAGACTATCTGCTGTGGAGAGATTTCTCCACCGAGAAGGAAGTGTTAGCTTATCCGGATTTCCCCGGGCTTGATCTGTCGACGATCAAGGGATCGCCCACCTCACGGGCACGCCAAGGAGTAGGGGCAAGCTATCCCCGAACCTTGTAAATCATCCTTGTTAGCATCATGAGCTTGTGCTTAGTTTAGGGTTTTAGGTTCTGTAATTCTGTTTCTCTGTTTTGTTTTGTTTCCGCTGCTGTTGCTAACCTTCAAGTGCAGAAAACCTAAAAGGGCGAGAAATTAGTGTCTGGCTACATTCACCCCCTCCCTCTCTAGCCATCCAACCACCAACAAGTGGTATCAGAGCTTGGGGCTCTGTTCAAGTGGCTTAACATCAGAGAGCTAACAACGATGGCTTTGAGAGAAGGATTTAGCACCACCCGACCTCCCTTCTTCGATGGATCCGATTTTCAATATTAGAGGTCTCGCATGGAGTACTACCTCAAGACCGATATTGGGATGTGGTTCTCCGTGAAGGAAGGCTTCACCCCTCCAAGAGATGCGGAGGGAAAAGAGTTGGAGTCCTCGCGGTGGTCGGCTGAGCAAACGCGCAAAGGAGAAGCCGATGCGAAGGCGGTGGTTACCTTGCAATGTGGAATGAACAATGACCAACTAATCAAAGTTGGTCCATTCACAAGCGCAAAGGATTTGTGGAACAAGCTCATCGAGCTTCACGAAGGCACCCGGGACTCGAGAATAGCCATGAGGGACTTGTTTCTTAATCAACTACAAAATCTCTCCATGAAGGAGAATGAAACGATAAGTGACCTTCATAGTAGATTCAAAGAAGTTCTCAACGGTCTCCACTCCATTGACGAAAAGGTCGAGAACCGCGACCTTGTGAGGTACGTTTTAAAAGTTTTTCCAAGGAACGCCTTATGGCCATCCATGGTGAATGCCTACAAGGTTTCTAAGGATTTGTCAATTGTCAAATTGGATGATTTATTTTGTGAAATAGAGCTCCATGAAATGGCTAACAAAGGCCCCAAGGAGAAGGGGATTGCACTTGTAGCAGGGGAAAAGACCCAGAAGAAGGAGAAGAAGAAGGAGAAGGAAGTCTCTTTATCTTCATACGAGTCCGAGTCCGAGGAGGATGGCCGCGAGTCTTCTTCCTCCGAGATGGCCAACTTCGTAAGGAGGATGATGAGGAAGAGTCGGCGCTACAACCCTAGTGAAGTTAAAATTGATAAATCTAATATTACTTGCTTTGAGTGTAGCAAGAAAGGGCACTACAAGAAAGATTGCCCAAAGCTAAAGAAGAAGGAGGAGAAATCAAGGAAGAAGAAGAAGGCCTTGAAGGCCTTGAAGGAGGAGAAGAGTATATGCCATGTAGCTCTCATGGCTATTGAAGATGATGAGAGCAGTGATGAATCGATGGACTCCTCAAACACGACTTCATCATCTTCGGATGATGAAGAGGTAATTTCTCCCGAACTAGACAAATGTTATAGAACCATTACATGTTTAACCGAATTGTTAAAGAAGTCAAAAGAAAAGGTTAAATCATTGAAAGTAGAAGTAGAACAATTGAAATCCTCTAAGGATGAGGATATTGATGATTTGCATATAGAAATGTTAGAAGATGAGAACAAAGCCATGAAGGGTGAAGTTGAGAGACTCAAGAATATTCTTGAGAAATTCTCAACTAGCTCCAAGACTTTGATATGATTTTAAAAGCACAAAGGGCGGCTTACAGCAAGGACATTATAGGTTACTGACCTCAAGAACCTACCTTTGTTTCTTTGATATCTAGGACTCATGTGAGATCACCTAAGACTTCTAGGGTTCAAAGGAAAGTGGTCAAGGTATGTGTGCCTAAGTCATACATTGTAGATACTTTAGGTCCCAAGATTTGGGTACCTAAATCTTCCATTTTTCGTGTTGTGTAGGCTTTGATTGAGGGGGAGCATCTATCAACTTGGTTTGTTGATAGTGGGTGCTCCAAACATATGACCGATGATAGATCTTTATTCACTACCCTTCAAAGCAAAAAATAGAGGTAATGTTTCTTTTGGTAACAATAGTAGTCTTAAGGTTGTAGGGATAAGAGACATACAAATATCCGAATGTCTTAGGATTAAGAATGCCCTTCTAGTCGAGGGGATGACATTTAATCTCCTAAGTGTCAGTCAATTGTGTGATGCGGGTTACACAATTGATTTTCATTCAAGTCAATGTCCAGTTAGACAAAATGACACACTTGACACGGTACTAGTAGGCACAAGAATAGATAGCATTTATCAAGTTTCTTTTAAAAGTGCTATTAATGCTTTTATCAAGTGTTTCATATCAAAAGAGGATGAGTACACCCTTTGGCACCGGAGACTAGCACATGTGAACATGAAGAACATCCGAAAGTTGGCCAACAAGGGACTAGTTCGTGGCTTACCAAGCATCAAGTACGAAAAGGACAAGCTTTGTGATGCATGTCAAATGGGTAAGCAAACAAAATCTACACATAAAGGTAAAAGCGCTGTAAGTACTTCTACTGCTTTGGATTTACTTCACATGGACTTGTTTGATTGTAGTACAATTATATCTTTGAATGGTAGTAGATATTGTTTTGTGATCATTAATGACTTTATTAGATATACATGGACCTATTTTCTAAAATATAAGGATCAAACCTTAGATGTTTTTATTTCATTTTGTAGAAGAGTTGAAAATGAAAAATCATCAACAATTAAAACAATTAGGAGTGATCATGGAGCAGAATAATTTCAAAATCAAAGATTTTTAGAGTTTTGTCAAGAGAGAGGATATAGACACAAGTTCTTTACTCCTAGAACACCACACCAAAATGGTGTTGTAGAGAGGAAGAATCGGGTCTTACAAGAGGCTGCACGAAGCATGCTCAATGAGTACTTCTTACCGAGTTATTTATGGGCTAAAGCTGTGAACACAGCTTGCTACGTGCAAAACATCTTATGGAACCACTCCTATGGCGAAAGATTTCTAGGGAAGACTCCTCATGAACTTTGGTTTGGAAAACCACCTACAGTTAAACATCTTAGGGTGTTTGGTTGTAAGGTGTTTATCCTAAACACCAAGGACCATCTTGGAAAGTTCACAGCGAAAGTTGATGAAGGGATACTGGTCGGGTACTCCCTCGTCAGCAAAGCTTACCGAGTCTATAACAAGAAGTCCAGATTAGTTGAAGAGTCTTCTGATGTTGTTTTTCAGGAAATTCCAAAAGCAAATGATCAATCAGAAGATGTCGAAGGAGTTCAATTCGAACTTAGGAAACTAGGTTTGGATGGAAGTCCAAGTGTTGTAGATGGTGGTGATGAGTCTGATAACGGTGAGCCTAGACAACCCATAGATCAGCCGGATCCTGAGGCTGAGCCTGTGTTTAGTGACACCATCCAAGAAGCACCACCAACACCAAGGCAAACTAGGTTAGCCTCTAGTCATCCCCAAGACCAAATCGTTGGAGGCATCCATCATGGGGTTAGAACTAGATCAATCTTTAGGAATGAGGCTAATGAAGTTGCCTTAATTTCCGAAATTGAACCTAGGAAAATTGACGAGGCATTAAATGATCCCGATTGGATCATTGTCATGCAAGATGAATTAGGTCAGTTCGAGAGAAGCCAAGTTTGGGACTTAGTCCCTAGACCTAAGAAGACCACCATTATTGAAACCAAATGGGTCTTCAAAAATAACTTGAAATCGTAAGAAACAAAGCACGCTTAGTAGCCAAGGCTATAGTCAAGTTGAAGGCCTTGATTACAATGAGACCTATGCTCCCGTGGTACGATTAGAATCCATCCGATTAATGCTTGCTTTTGCAGCACATCAAGGTTTCAAATCAAATGGATGTCAAATCGACCTTCCTAAATGGTTTCATAAGAGAAGAGGTCTATGTCGAACAACCTCTAGGGTTTGTGAATTCCGAATTTCCAAACCACGTGTTCAAGCTCAAGAAGGCGCTCTACGACCTTAAACAAGCACCCCGGGCTTGGTATGAAAGGTTGTCGACATTTCTAATCGAAAAAGGCTTCGTGAGAGGACAGATAGACCCTACACTATTTTTATGGAGAGATAGTGACAATATATTTGTAGCTCAAGTATATGTCAATGACATAATTTGTGGCTTAAACAATAAGGGCTATTTGAATGAATTTATTAGACACATGGAGAGTAAATTTGAGATGAGTCTAGTAGGAGAATTGACTTTCTTCCTTGGACTCGAGATCAAACAAACTCGAGACGGAATCCATGTGCACCAAACAAAATACACTCAAGAGATGCTCCGAAAGTTTAACATGAGTGATTCTAAAGAGGTAACCACTCCTATGGCGACAAACACACGATTATACAATGATGAGAGTGGTAAACCTGTTGATCTAACTCAAAATCGGAGCATGATAGATAGTTTGCTATACCTCACAGCTAGTCGACCTGATATTCTTTTCGTTGTGGGTATGTGCGCTAGGTACCAAGTCTGTGCCAAGGAATCTCACTTAATTGCTGTTAAAAGAATTTTGAGATATCTTAAGGGCACAATTGGAGTTGGCCTTTGGTACCCCCGTACCGAGTCATTTGACTTAATTGGCTACACTGATTCCGACTATGCTGGGTGCAAGTTGGATAGGAAGAGCACAAGTGGGGTTGCCAATTCTTAGGATCATCTTTAGTTAGTTGGTCAAGTCGGAAGCAACATTGTGTTGCT
>JAGFNQ010002549.1:0-15593 GCA_024364735.1 Boesenbergia rotunda
TATTGTGCGGCTCTCTTTCTGAACAGCCGAGCCTCCTCCCGATCGGTGGTACTTCTCCCCGGGTCAAGAATGCAATCAATGGGGATCTCCAATCGGTCTCCAATTCGCTCTCGGCTTGTTGTTCGATTTGCATGACGAACAAAGCATGGCTGGCCGGCCTGGGTACCACCATGAGTCCTGGTTAGATCCTGGTCTGGGAGACAGGATCTAATTAACTTAGAATTATATCTTATTATTTGCTGTTTTGGACTAACCCTGGATGCAGAACCGAAGGACTGTGTTTCTGCAGCTCAGAGAGCCTCAAAGGAGTGAGGCCGTAGCTGAGCAGGGCGCCCCGGATGTGTCGGGCGCCCCAGAGTCAACCAAAGTCAGCGGAGAGGTAAACGCCCCGACAGCAGCGCTATTCGGGGCGCCCCGCTTCAATCGGGCGCCCCCTGTGCCACCTCACTGACCAGCTGCCGAAGCTCACCCTCGCGAAGCCAGAAGATGGGATTTTGACCGGGCAATCGGGCGCCCCGCGCGCGTCGGGCGCCCCAGTCAAAAGCAATCCCGAAGTAGACGAGATTAGCTTTGACCGGAGCATCGCCGGATCGACAGCCACGTGGGGGGCGCCCCGAGCATGTCGGGCGCCCCCTGCCCTATATAAAGAGGGCCTCGACCCTCTTCAAAGGACAACACTTCTTCCAAAGCTTTCAAGTTCTTCTGCGCTCGCGCCTTGCTCCGGAAACGCTACACTTCGAGCCGACGACGTCCTGCTGCCCCAAAAGAGTCGACCTACTCCGGACGTCGGTAAAAAGTTAATTTTTTCAATATATATTGTTGCACTTAATTACTTGAAAGTGTGGGGTTGTCACACTTTCAATTCATTTGTACTCGCCTGCTCTATCGGGGTTGACCGATAGAGAGTTTTAGTGGATTGCCCAACGGAAAGGTCCGAGGGACCTGGGCCTTCGAGTAGGAGTCGACGAAGGCTCCGAACGAAGTAAAAATCGTTCGTGTTTTTGTGTTCATCTTTCGTTTCTTTCATTTCCGCTGTGCACGCTTTTTAAAGCACTCTGATTTAATTTTTTAAAAGTCACGTGATTCACCCCCCCCTCTCACGTGCATCGATCCTACAAGTGGTATCAGAGCCTGGTACGCTCTGTATCGGTGCAACCACCATAAGAGCCGGGGGAAATCCAGTTTTTTTTCGAGTTTTGGTTTTTCGCTACACTTGATCTAAATTAGGTATTGTTGCCTAGATTTGGATTACTTTTTCCGTTCGTTTGATTTTACTTGAATCTGGTGCAACACTGTTCAAGTTGCTTTTTAGTTAGTTTATCATTTCCCGCACTACTAATCCAAGACCCAGTCTTGGGATATTTTTTCTACTTTTATTTCGTGTGCACAGAAGTTAAATGGCCCAAGGCGAAGGCTATAGCACTGCTCGCCCTCCCCTCTTTAATGGGGAAGACTTTCCCTACTGGAAGAGAAGGATGGAGGTGTATCTGAAGACCGACATGGATCAGTGGTTTGCAGTCCAAACAGGCTACACACCGCCAATGGATGAGGGAAATAATGCTCCACTAAGGCCCGACAGATGGAACTCAGAAATGAAGAAAAAGGCTCAGACCGAGTTCAAAGCCCAGAACACCCTCCAGTGCGGACTTACCAAAGAGGAGCTAAACAGAATTGGACCAACCGACTCAGCAAAGGAGCTATGGGACAAATTAATTGAACTACATGAAGGCACCTCTGATGCCAAGGTAACAAAAAGGGATTTACTCTTAAATAAGTTATTTAATATAAAAATGCAGGAAGGAGAATCTGCTAGCCAACTCCACGCCCGGATCAAGGACATACTGAATGGACTCCACATGATCGGGCACAAACAGGAGAACCGGGACATAATAAGGTACGCTTTAAATGCATTCCCTAGAAATTCACTATGGGCATCTATTATAGATGCCTATAAAATTTCTAGGAACCTTTCTAAAATTAATTTAGATGAATTATTTTGTGAATTAGAACTGCACGAACAGACTAACGCCAAGGCCGAGAAAGGGCTAGCTTTATTTGCAGGTTCACCAAAGGAAGCCAAATCAAAGAGAAAAGTCCAAGAAGAACCTGAAGATGAGTCAGGCTCTGATGAAGAAGAACAACTGGTGAACTTGGTAAGAAAAATGTTCACCAGAAGGAAGAACAAACTTTCAAAGAAGGATATTCAAAAGGTGATGAAGCCCTACAACACTGAAGGGAAAAGCAAAATGATCTGCTTCGGCTGTAACAGAAAAGGGCACTTCAAACATGAATGCCCTTACAAGAAAGAGGACCAACCCACTAAGAACAAAAAGAAGAAGGCTCTTCAAGCCACGTGGGATGAAAGCTCGGACGATTCCGACGATGAACAACCGAAGAATGCAAGCTACCTCGCACTGATGGCAACCGGACCAGAATCGGACTCGGAGCAAGACGAGGATTCCGAATACGAGTCGAGTCAAGAGATCGGACTCTTTTCGGACGACTCGACTAAGGTATATTTAGATTCAGTAAATAAAAAGTTCTTTAAAATTATTTCTGTTTTAAATAAAAAATTGCTTGAATCTGAATCTAGAAATGACCAGCTTCTTAAGGAAAATCAAGACCTTAAGGAGCAATTAATTAATACCATAACATTAACTGAACAAACTAAAATCAAAAATTAATTGAGCTTGAAACTGAAAACTTAACCCTAAAGGGTGAAGTCCTAAAACTTAAGGATCTACTAGCAACTTTCACAACCCGATCCAAGAACCTTGACCTTATTCTTGGATCACAAAAGGGCATGTACAACAAATCTGGGATGGATATAAATCAAGATCGAACCAAAGATCTTTTATCTCCTTTATCCACCCCCGCAAAAATCAACGAAAAGCGTGGGTTCCGAAAGCTTATCTAACAAAGCAAGTAGGTCAGAATCAATTTTATGTCCCAAAAAGGGACATCCATTACATTGACCCTAAACACCCAGTCTACAATTTAGGGGGAGGCTCCAAACTAGTTGGCACCTTAAAATCAGCCTCTGCCCAGGTGGGCACTTAGGATTAGCTTCAAAGTTAATTTGAATCTTGTACTATTTAGTACCAAGGTTTTCAATGAGTAAGTTAAAAGTTCAACTTCTTTAAGCGGCTTTGCCTAGAAAATGGTTGTTGCTCCAATAAGGCTTCGGCCAAAGAAGGCCACTGTGCCTCGCCATGGCCTGGAAGCCAATTATTGAAGTGTACTTTTAAATTACTACTTGTTAAACTTGGATCTAACACAAGGTCAAATTAACTTTTCTAATCAAACTCAAAACCATCTCACAAAATCATAGGACTCCCTTGATTGATAACTTAGACCGAGTGAGATGAATAAGGATAACCAAATTTAAATTATTGATAATTCAAATTAAAATTAAAATTAAAATTAAAATTCAAATTAAAATTAAAATTAAAATTCAAATTAAATTCAAATTAAAATTCAAATTCAAATTAAAATTAAAATTCAAATTAAATTAAATTAAAATTAAAATTCAAATTAAAATTCAAATTCAAATTCAAATTCAAATTAAAATTCAAATTAAAATTAAAATTCAAATTAAAATTAAAATTAAAATTAAAATTCAAATTAAAATTCAAATTAAAAAAATTCAAATTAAAATTAAAATTCAAATTAAATTAAAATTCAAATTAAAAAAAATAAATTAAAATTCAAATTAAAATTAAAATTCAAATTCAAATTCAAATTAAAATTAAAATTCAAATTAAATTAAAATTAAATTCAAATTAAAATTAAAATTAAAAATTAAAATTCAAATTAAAATTAAAATTCAAATTCAAATTCAAATTCAAAATAAAATCAAATCAAATTAACATAACTCAAATTCAAAATTCAAACTCAAGTTTTTAAATCTTTTTAGATTTTTTTCAAAAACTCAACCTAGGTCTAAACCGTTTACTTAACTGTAGGAAAACAAATGGATCATTGACAGTGGATGCTCCAGACACATGACTGGGGATCCCACCAAATTTACAGAACTCAAGTACAAAAGACTAGGGACCGTTGCTTTTGGAAACAACGGTAAACTTAAGGTAATTGGCCTAGGCAATATTGAACTTGAGTCTGATTTCATAATAACAAATGTATTACTTGTTGAAAATTTCAACTTCAATTTACTAAGCATTAGCCAATTGTGTGACACTGGTTATAAGGTTAGGTTCCTATCCAATGAATGTCTGATCAAACACAATGACAACCCAAACATCACACTTAGAGGACTTAGGCACAATAACATTTATGAAATTAAGTTAACCTGTCCCTTAGAAAATTGCCTCTTAACCCATAAGGATGAGACTTGGCTCTGGCATAGGAGACTTTCACATACTCACTTCAGAAAACTACCTAAACTAAATGGTTTAGTTAGAGGCCTACCAAAGTTATCTAACCTTGAGTCAACCTTATGTAATGCTTGTCAACAAGGAAAACAAACTAGGTCAACCCACAAACCAACTAATCAAACTCAAACCAAGTCAATTCTGGAATTAATTCACCTAGACCTATTTGACTCACATGGGGTTAAATCAATTAATGGTAACCTATACTGCCTAGTAATTATAGATGACTATTCAAGATTTACCTGGGTAAAATTCTTAAAAAATAAAGATGAAACTTTTGATACACTCACTCAATTTTGTAAATTAACGGAAAATGAAAAGGGGGTTAAAATCAAAAGATTTAGGAGCGATAATGGCGGAGAATTCAAAAATCATAAATTTAATCAATTTTGTCTAGAAAAAGGCTACCATCACGAATTCTCTTGCCCTAAAACACCTCAACAAAATGGAATTGTAGAAAGAAAAAATAGAACACTACAAGAAGCAGCTAGAACAATGCTTAATGAATACAACTTACCTAAATACCTTTGGGCTGAGGCTGTTAGTACAGCTTGTTATGTACAAAATAGAATAACTCTAATTAAAAACCTAGGAAAGACCTCTTTTGAAATCTATTATAACAAACAACCAAACATTAAATACCTTAAAGTATTTGGATGTAAAGTCTATATCTTAAATACTAGAGAACACTTAGGAAAATTTACTTCTAAGGTTGAGGAAGGTATCTTTGTAGGTTATTCCCTTACCAGTAGAGCCTATAGAGTTTATAACAAACTACCCTAAAAATTGAAGAAACTACAAATGTAAAATTTGATGAAAAATCTGACCCAAATAACTCTGATCAAACCACCTACCAACCAATTGACTTTGTTAGATCCAGTACTGACCCTGATGAAAGGCCAATTGAGGACCAAAACGATGATCTAACTGAACCCACACCTGAAACTGAACCTAACCAACCCAGAACTGTACGAGTTAGCTCAGACCACCCAACTAATCAAATCTTAGGTAATCCAGAACTAAGGGTTCAGACTAGATCAGCTTTTAGGAACCTTAGTCAAATTGCATTGATTTCAAAAATTGAACCCAAGTCTATAGAAGAGTCCTTACTTGACCCTGATTGGATCATAGCCATGCAGGAAGAGTTAGCCCAATTTGAACGTAGTCAAGTCTGGGACTTAGTACCCTTACCTAAAGGCAAGAAATTTATTGAAACTAAATGGGTCTTTAGGAATAAACTTAACGAACAAGGAGAAACATAAGGAATAAGGCTAGGCTAGTAGCTAAGGGGTTTAGCCAAGTAGAAGGTCTTGATTATGATGAAACCTATGCCCCTGTAGCCAGACTTGAATCCATTAGAATGCTCTTAAGTTATGCAGCCCATAAGGGATTTAAGCTTTATCAAATGGATGTTAAGTCAGCCTTCCTAAATGGCCTAATTAAAGAAGAGGTTTATGTAGGTCAACCTCCTGGTTTTGAAAGCTTAGAACACCCTGACTATGTCTTTAGACTTAAGAAAGCCTTATATGGACTTAAGCAAGCCCCTAGGGCCTGGTATGAAAGACTGTCTAACTACTTAGTTTCTAAAGGCTTTAACCAAGGCAAAATTGACCCAACACTATTTGTTAAAACCCTAAAAAATGATATTTTCGTAGCCCAAGTATATGTAGATGATATAGTATTTGGCTCAACCAACTCTGACTTTTTACAAGATTTCACAAAGATAATGGAAACTGAATTTGAAATGAGTTTAGTAGGTCAATTAACTTTCTTTTTAGGGTTACAAATAAAACAGACTAGTGAGGGTACTTTTGTCTATCAACAAAAATACACTAAAGAATTACTTAGAAAATTTGGAATGGATAGTGCTAAAGAAATTAAGACACCTATGGCTACCAATCAAACTATAGATAGTGACACAAATGGCAAACCTGTTGACCTTAAGTATTATAGAAGTGCTATAGGTAGCTTACTTTACCTAACTGCAAGTCGACCTGATATTCTCTTTGCAGTTAGTATGTGTGCTAGGTATCAAACATGTGCTAAAGAATCACATCTAACCCTAGTTAAAAGGATATTTAGGTATCTCAAAGGGACAGAAAGTTTAGGAATTTGGTACCCTAGAACAGCCCAGTTTGAACTTATTGGATATTCTGACTCAGATTATGCTGGCTGTAAATTAGACAGAAAAAGTACCAGTGGTGGATGCCAACTTCTAGGACCCTCACTAGTTAGTTGGTTTAGTAGAAAACAACACTGTGTTGCCCTATCCACCACTGAAGCTGAGTACATAGCAATGGGTGAATGTGTAGCCCAACTACTTTGGATGATGCATACCTTAAAAGATTTTAACTTAGATTTTAAGAAAGTCAAAATTTATATAGATAACCTAAGTTCAATCAATTTAACCAAAAACCCAATCCACCACTCTAGGACCAAACATATAGAAATCAAACACCATTTTGTCAGAGATCATGTAAATAAAGGAGAAATTGAACTTAACCATGTTGAATCCAAGTCTAACCTAGCTGATATATTTACCAAACCACTTCCTGAATCTGAATTTAGCAACTTGAGAAGATTAATAGGAATGTGTGTTATAGACTAGGACTGACCTGATAAGCTTAAGTTACACATGGACTTTTTCAAACTTGTTTTTCAAAGTTTATTATATTTCAAAATTTAACTTAAACACGGACTTTTCAAATGTGGTTTTCAAAAACTTTTATTGTCTTTCAAAATCTGATTTTCAAAACTGGCAGACTTAGCCTAAGCTTGACCCCTAGAATTGCATGAACCTATAGATTTAGGTAGCCGCATCTCACAAAACACATTAAGATTACCTTGTTTGTGTTTGCAAAAACATAGAACGGTTGTGAGATGCATAGGACTCTGCCTGGACTTCCGAATGCTTAAGTCAGTGCATCACAGTAAGTCTGGGCGTAAAATACCAACGTTACAGTGATCAAGTCAAGTAGTCTTGCCTTAAAAGCTGAGCTAGACATTATTACTTGACTTGACTAACTCAGTGAACACTACTATCATCTAGATAGTTAGTCAGTAACTAGAGTTAGACATATGAAAAGGGACCACAATCATTACTTGGTCCAGGGGGAGCTGAGGTCAAAATACTTTTTCAAAATGTCATTTTTAACAAAACACATTTGAAAATTTTGATAAATATTGATCCCTAAAATTTTTTTATATTTTCTGAAAAAAAAAAAATTTTTTTAAAAGCTAAGTTAATAAATTTAAGACTAGTTTTTTTTCTAACACTTAGCCTATATTTCTACTCCCTTAAAAGTTATTATGCTTATAAATAGTTCCTTGCAATTCCTATTTAGCATTGAAAAATCCGTATTTTTGGGTCTTGCAAATCTCCTTTTTCAAATTAACTTTAAAATAAAAACACTTATGTTTTTTGAAAATCCACTATTAGCTTGTTCTTTTTTTTTTTTTTTTTTTTTTTTTTTTTTTTATATCTAGAATATAAATACTTGATTATCTAAGCTTCAGTTAAAGTCATAATTTTTTTTGTTTTGATATTATTTTTTTTTTTTTTTTTTTTTTTTTTTTTTTTTTTTTTTTTTTTTTTTTTTTTTTTTTTTTTTTTTTTTTTTTTTTTTTTTTAAAAAGATTGTCAAGCTTAACTTGAAAATATTTCTAATTCATTTGAAAATAATGTTGTGAAAACTATTTGTTATTTTGAAAGCAAGTTAATTGATTTAGGGGGAGTTTTTTTTTACTTAGGCTATTTATCTTACTTAATCTATTTTGCCTAAGTCTAGTTTTCCCTATCACTTAGCTTTGGATCCTACTCTCCGTAAATATACGTATGTTTTTTTGATGAATGACAAAGGGGGAGATAGGGTTAAAGCTTAGAAAATTCTATACTTAGTAGGTTAAAGCTTAGAAAATTCTATTTCTACTTAATTTTGCACCATGTACTTTCATGCTTATTTTTATTTACTTGCATGTATCTGCTAGTTTTTCTCTAACTTTAACCTGAGTTGTCAATACATCAAAAAGGGGGAGATTGTTGGTGCAGTTTGCACTAACGGTCAAACTCGGGTTTTGATGTATGACAAAGTGGTTAAAGTTAGGGTTGTGTGTGTTTAACCTCTTTACCAAGTGTGCAGGGTTGAAAGACTTAGGACCAGACACCAGGCTGAAGTCCAGGATGGTTGAGTCCTGGCGGGAAGTCCAGTTGGGTCCGCGGGACCTGACAACTGGCTGAAGACCAAGTTGGTTGAGACTTGGCAGGAAGACCAAGGTGGTTGAGCCTTGGCAGGAAGTCCTGGTAGGGTCAAGAAGTCAAGTAGAGCTGCACAATGGGTAAGTAAGGTAAGTCACTGGAGGAGCGACCCAGTGAGGACGAGTCCAATCTTGGACTTTAGGCGCGGTCCAACTTAGACCCATTTAGGTGATCTAAGTTGAGTCCTGGTTAGATCCTGGTCTGGGAGACAGGATCTAATTAACTTAGAATTATATCTTATTATTTGCTGTTTTGGACTAACCCTGGATGCAGGACCGAAGGACTGTGTTTCTGCAGCTCAGAGAGCCTCAAAGGAGTGAGGCCGTAGCTGAGCAGGGCGCCCCGGATGTGTCGGGCGCCCCAGAGTCAACCCAAAGTCAGCGGAGAGGTAAACGCCCCGACAGCAGCGCTATTCGGGGCGCCCCGCTTCTCGGGCGCCCCCTGTGCCACCTCACTGACAGCTGCCGAAGCTCACCCTCGCGAAGCCAGAAGATGGGATTTTGACCGGTCAATCGGGCGCCCCGCGCGCGTCGGGCGCCCCAGTCAAAAGCAATCCCGAAGTAGACGAGATTAGCTTGACCGGAGCATCGCCGGATCGACAGCCACGTGGGGGGCGCCCCGAGCATGTCGGGCGCCCCCTGCCCTATATAAAGAGGGCCTCGACCCTCTTCAAAGACAACACTTCTTCCAAAGCTTTCAAGTTCTTCTACGCTCGCGCCTTGCTCCGGAAACGCTACACTTCGAGCCGACGACGTCCTGCTGCCCCGAAAGAGTCGACCTACTCCGGACGTCGGTAAAAAGTTAATTTTTTAATATATATATTGTTGCACTTAATTACTTGAAAGTGTGGGGTTGTCACACTTTCAATTCATTTGTACTCGCCTACTCTATCGGGGTTGACCGATAGAGAGTTTTAGTGGATTGCCCAACGGAAAGGTCCGAGGGACCTGGGCCTTCGAGTAGGAGTCGACGAAGGCTCCGAACGAAGTAAAATCGTTCGTGTTTGTGTGTTCTTTTCGTTTCTTTCATTTCCGCTGTGCACGCTTTTTAAAGCACTCTGATTTATTTTTAAAAAGTCACGTGATTCACCCCCCCTCTCACGTGCATTGATCCTACAAGTGGTATCAGAGCCTGGTACGCTCTGTATCGGTGCAACCACCATAAGAGCCGGGGGAAATCCAGTTTTTTTCGAGTTTTGGTTTTTCGCTACACTTGATCTAAATTAGGTATTGTTGCCTAGATTTGGATTATTTTCCGTTCGTTTGATTTTACTTGAATCTGGTGCAACACCGTTCAAGTTGCTTTTAGTTAGTTTATCATTTCCCGCACTACTAATCCAAGACCCAGTCTTGGGATATTTTTTCTACTTTTATTTCGTGTGCACAGAAGTTAAATGGCCCAAGGTGAAGGCTATAGCACTGCTCGCCCTCCCCTCTTTAATGGGGAAGACTTTCCCTACTGGAAGAGAAGGATGGAGGTGTATCTGAAGACCGACATGGATCAGTGGTTTGCAGTTCAAACAGGCTACACACCGCCAATGGATGAGGGAAATAATGCTCCACTAAGGCCCGACAGATGGAACTCAGAATGAAGAAAAAGGCTCAGACCGAGTTCAAAGCCCAGAACACCCTCCAGTGCGGACTTACCAAAGAGGAGCTAAACAGAATTGGACCAACCGACTCAGCAAAGGAGCTATGGGACAAATTAATTGAACTACATGAAGGCACCTCTGATGCCAAGGTAACAAAAAGGGATTTACTTTTAAATAAGTTATTTAATATAAAAATGCAGGAAGGAGAATCTGCAGCCAACTCCACGCCCGGATCAAGGACATACTGAATGGACTCCACATGATCGGGCACAAACAGGAGAACCGGGACATATAAGGTACGCTTTAAATGCATTCCCTAGAAATTCACTATGGGCATCTATTATAGATGCCTATAAAATTTCTAGGAACCTTTCTAAAATTAATTTAGATGAATTATTTTGTGAATTAGAACTGCACGAACAGACTAACGCCAAGGCCGAGAAAGGGCTAGCTTTATTTGCAGGTTCACCAAAGGAAGCCAAATCAAAGAGAAAAGTCCAAGAAGAACCTGAAGATGAGTCAGGCTCTGATGAAGAAGAACAACTGGTGAACTTGGTAAGAAAAATGTTCACCAGAAGGAAGAACAAATTTCAAAGAAAGATATTCAAAAGGTAATGAAGCCCTACAGCACTGAAGGTAAAAGCAAAATGATCTGCTTCGGCTGTAACAAAAAAGGGCACTTCAAACATGAATGCCCTTACAAGAAAGAGGACCAACCCACTAAGAACAAAAAGAAGAAGGCTCTTCAAGCCACGTGGGATGAAAGCTCGGACGATTCCGACGATGAACAACCGAAGAACGCAAGCTACCTCGCACTGATGGCAACCGGACCAGAATCGGACTCGGATCAAGACGAGGATTCCGAATACGAGTCGAGCCAAGAGATCGGACTCTTTTCAGACGACTCGACTAAGGTATATTTAGATTCAGTAAATGAAAAGTTCTTTAAAATTATTTCTGTTTTAAATAAAAAATTGCTTGAATCTGAATCTAGAAATGACCAGCTTCTTAAGGAAAATCAAGACCTTAAGGAGCAATTAATTAATACCAGAACATTAACTGAACAAACTCAAAATCAAAAATTAATTGAGCTTGAAACTGAAAACTTAACCCTAAAGGGTGAAGTCCTAAAACTTAAGGATCTACTAGCAACTTTCACAACCCGATCCAAGAACCTTGACCTTATTCTTGGATCACAAAAGGGCATGTACAACAAATCTGGGATAGGATATAAATCAAGATCGAACCAAAGATCTTTTATCTCCTTTATCCACCCCCGCAAAAATCAACGAAAAGCGTGGGTTCCGAAAGCTTATCTAACAAAGCAAGTAGGTCAGAATCAATTTTATGTCCCAAAAAGGGACATCCATTACATTGACCCTAAACACCCAGTCTACAATTTAGGGGGAGGCTCCAAACTAGTTGGCACCTTAAAATCAGCCTCTGCCCAGGTGGGCACTTAGGATTAGCTTCAAAGTTAATTTGAATCTTGTACTATTTAGTACCAAGGTTTTCAATGAGTAAGTTAAAAGTTCAACTTCTTTAAGCGGCTTTGCCTAGAAAATGGTTGTTGCTCCAATAAGGCTTCGGCCAAAGAAGGCCACTGTGCCTCGCCATGGCCTGGAAGCCAATTATTGAAGTGTACTTTTAAATTACTACTTGTTAAACTTGGATCTAACACAAGGTCAAATTAACTTTTCTAATCAAACTCAAAATCATCTCACAAAATCATAGGACTCCCTTGATTGATAACTTAGACCGAGTGAGATGAATAAGGATAACCAAATTTAAATTATTGATTGATAATTCAAATTAAAATTAAAATTAAAATTCAAATTCAAATTAAAATTAAAATTCAAATTCAAATTAAAATTAAAATTCAAATTAAAATTAAAAAATTAAAATTAAATTAAAATTAAAATTCAAATTAAAATTCAAATTCAAATTCAAATTCAAATTAAAATTAAAATTAAAATTCAAATTAAAATTAAAATTAAAATTAAAATTCAAATTAAAATTAAAATTAAAATTAAAATTCAAATTAAAATTAAAATTCAAATTAAAAATTAAAATTCAAATTAAAATTAAAATTAAAAATTCAAATTAAAATTAAAATTCAAATTCAAAATTAAAATTAAAATTCAAATTAAAATTAAAAAATTAAAATTAAAATTCAAAATTAAAATTCAAATTAAAATTCAAATTCAAAAATTCAAATTCAAATTAACATAACTCAAATTCAAAATTCAAACTCAAGTTTTTAAATCTTTTTAGATTTTTTTCAAAAACTCAACCTAAGGTCTAAACCTTTACTTAACTGTAGGAAAACAAATGGATCATTGACAGTGGATGCTCCAGACACATGACTGGGGATCCCACCAAATTTACAGAACTCAAGTACAAAAGACTAGGGACCGTTGCTTTTGGAAACAACGGTAAACTTAAGGTAATTGGCCTAGGCAATATTGAACTTGAGTCTGATTTCATAATAACAAATGTATTACTTGTTGAAAATTTCAACTTCAATTTACTAAGCATTAGCCAATTGTGTGACACTGGTTATAAGGTTAGGTTCCTATCCAATGAATGTCTGATCAAACACAATGACAACCCAAACATCACACTTAGAGGACTTAGGCACAATAACATTTATGAAATTAAGTTAACCTGTCCCTTAGAAAATTGCCTCTTAACCCATAAGGATGAGACTTGGCTCTGGCATAGGAGACTTTCACATACTCACTTCAGAAAACTACCTAAACTAAATGGTTTAGTTAGAGGCCTACCAAAGTTATCTAACCTTGAGTCAACCTTATGTAATGCTTGTCAACAAGGAAAACAAACTAGGTCAACCCACAAACCAACTAATCAAACTCAAACCAAGTCAATTCTGGAATTAATTCACCTAGACCTATTTGACTCACATGGGGTTAAATCAATTAATGGTAACCTATACTGCCTAGTAATTATAGATGACTATTCAAGATTTACCTGGGTAAAATTCTTAAAAAATAAAGATGAAACTTTTGATACACTCACTCAATTTTGTAAATTAACGGAAAATGAAAAGGGGGTTAAAATCAAAAGATTTAGGAGCGATAATGGCGGAGAATTCAAAAATCATAAATTTAATCAATTTTGTCTAGAAAAAGGCTACCATCACGAATTCTCTTGCCCTAAAACACCTCAACAAAATGGAATTGTAGAAAGAAAAAATAGAACACTACAAGAAGCAGCTAGAACAATGCTTAATGAATACAACTTACCTAAATACCTTTGGGCTGAGGCTGTTAGTACAGCTTGTTATGTACAAAATAGAATAACTCTAATTAAAAACCTAGGAAAGACCTCTTTTGAAATCTATTATAACAAACAACCAAACATTAAATACCTTAAAGTATTTGGATGTAAAGTCTATATCTTAAATACTAGAGAACACTTAGGAAAATTTACTTCTAAGGTTGAGGAAGGTATCTTTGTAGGTTATTCCCTTACCAGTAGAGCCTATAGAGTTTATAACAAAACTACCCTAAAAATTGAAGAAACTACAAATGTAAAATTTGATGAAAAATCTGACCCAAATAACTCTGATCAAACCACCTACCAACCAATTGACTTTGTTAGATCCAGTACTGACCCTGATGAAAGGCCAATTGAGGACCAAAACGATGATCTAACTGAACCCACACCTGAAACTGAACCTAACCAACCCAGAACTGTACGAGTTAGCTCAGACCACCCAACTAATCAAATCTTAGGTAATCCAGAACTAAGGGTTCAGACTAGATCAGCTTTTAGGAACCTTAGTCAAATTGCATTGATTTCAAAAATTGAACCCAAGTCTATAGAAGAGTCCTTACTTGACCCTGATTGGATCATAGCCATGCAGGAAGAGTTAGCCCAATTTGAACGTAGTCAAGTCTGGGACTTAGTACCCTTACCTAAAGGCAAGAAATTTATTGAAACTAAATGGGTCTTTAGGAATAAACTTAACGAACAAGGAGAAACATAAGGAATAAGGCTAGGCTAGTAGCTAAGGGGTTTAGCCAAGTAGAAGGTCTTGATTATGATGAAACCTATGCCCCTGTAGCCAGACTTGAATCCATTAGAATGCTCTTAAGTTATGCAGCCCATAAGGGATTTAAGCTTTATCAAATGGATGTTAAGTCAGCCTTCCTAAATGGCCTAATTAAAGAAGAGGTTTATGTAGGTCAACCTCCTGGTTTTGAAAGCTTAGAACACCCTGACTATGTCTTTAGACTTAAGAAAGCCTTATATGGACTTAAGCAAGCCCCTAGGGCCTGGTATGAAAGACTGTCTAACTACTTAGTTTCTAAAGGCTTTAACCAAGGCAAAATTGACCCAACACTATTTGTTAAAACCCTAAAAAATGATATTTTTGTAGCCCAAGTATATGTAGATGATATAGTATTTGGCTCAACCAACTCTGACTTTTTACAAGATTTCACAAAGATAATGGAAACTGAATTTGAAATGAGTTTAGTAGGTAAATTAACTTTCTTTTTAGGGTTATAAATAAAACAGACTAGTGAGGGTACTTTTGTCTATCAACAAAAATACACTAAAGAATTACTTAGAAAATTTGGAATGGATAGTGCTAAAGAAATTAAGACACCTATGGCTACCAATCAAACTATAGATAGTGACACAAATGGCAAACCTGTTGACCTTAAGTATTATAGAAGTGCTATAGGTAGCTTACTTTACCTAACTGCAAGTCGACCTGATATTCTCTTTGCAGTTAGTATGTGTGCTAGGTATCAAACATGTGCTAAAGAATCACATCTAACCCTAGTTAAAAGGATATTTAGGTATCTCAAAGGGACAAAAATTTAGGAATTTGGTACCCTAGAACAGCCCAGTTTGAACTTATTGGATTTCTGACTCAGATTATGCTGGCTGTAATTAGACAGAAAAAGTACCAGTGGTGGATGCCAACTTCTAGGACCCTCACTAGTTAGTTGGTTTAGTAGAAACAACATGTGTTGCCCTATCCACCACTGAAGCTGAGTATATAGCAATGGGTGAATGTGTAGCCCAACTACTTTGGATGATGCATACCTTAAAAGATTTTAACTTAGATTTTAAGAAAGTCAAAATTTATATAGATAACCTAAGTTCAATCAATTTAACCAAAAACCCAATCCACCACTCTAGGACCAAACATATAGAAATCAAACACCATTTTGTCAGAGATCATGTAAATAAGGAGAAATTGAACTTAACCATGTTGAATCTAAGTCTAACTAGCTGATATATTTACCAAACCACTTCCTGAATCTGAATTTAGCAACTTGAGAGATTAATAGGAATGTGTGTTATAGACTAGGACTGA
>JAGFNQ010002549.1:30043-205877 GCA_024364735.1 Boesenbergia rotunda
TCGATGCACGTGAGAGGGGGGGTGAATCACGTGACTTTTAAAAAATTAAATCAGAGTGCTTTAAAAAGCGTGCACAGCGGAAATGAAAGAAACGAAAGATGAACACAAAAAACGAACGATTTTTACTTCGTTCGGAGCCTTCGTCGACTCCTACTCGAAGGCCCAGGTCCCTCGGACCTTTCCGTTGGGCAATCCACTAAAACTCTCTATCGGTCAACCCCGATAGAGCAGGCGAGTACAAATGAATTGAAAGTGTGACAACCCCACACTTTCAAGTAATTAAGTGCAACAATATATATATTAAAAAATTAACTTTTTACCGACGTCCGGAGTAGGTCGACTCTTTCGGGGCAGCGGACGTCGTCGGCTCGAAGTGTAGCGTTTCCGGAGCAAGGCGCGAGCGTAGAAGAACTTGAAAGCTTTTGGAAGAAGTGTTTCTTTGAAGAGGGTCGAGGCCCTCTTTATATAGGGCAGGGGGCGCCCGACATGCTCGGGGCGCCCCCCACGTGGCTGTCGATCCGGCGATGCTCCGGTCAAGCTAATCTCGTCTACTTCGGGATTGCTTTTGACTGGGGCGCCCGACGCGCGCGGGGCGCCCGATTGACCGGTCAAAATCCCATCTTCTGGCTTCGCGAGGGTGAGCTCGGCAGCTGTCAGTGGGTGGCACAGGGGGCGCCCGATGAAGCGGGGCGCCCCGAATGCGCTGCTGTCGGGGCGTTTACCTCTCCGCTGACTTTGGGTTGACTCTGGGGCGCCCGACACATCCGGGGCGCCCTGCTCAGCTACGGCCTCACTCCTTTGAGGCTCTCTGAGCTGCAGAAACACAGTCCTTCGGTCTGCATCCAGGGTTAGTCCAAAACAAGCTAACATTTATATAAAATAGATACTAATTCTAAGTTAATTAGATCCTGTCTCCCAGACCAGGATCTAACCAGGACTCAACTTAGATCACCTAAATGGGTCTAAGTTGGACCGCGCCTAAAGTCCAAGATTGGACTCGTCCTCACTGGGTCGCTCCTCCAGTGACTTACCTTACTTACCCATTGTGCAGCTCTACTTGACTTCTTGACCCTACCAGGACTTCCTGCCAAGGCTCAACCACCTTGGTCTTCCTGCCAAGTCTCAACCAACTTGGTCTTCAGCCAGTTGTCAGGTCCCGCGGACCCAACTGGACTTCCCGCCAGGACTCAACCATCCTGGACTTCAGCCTGGTGTCTGGTCCTAAGTCTTTCAACCCTGCACACTTGGTAAAGAGGTTAAACACACACAACCCTAACTTTAACCACTTTGTCATACATCAAAACCCGAGTTTGACCGTTAGTGCAAACTGCACCAACAATCTCCCCCTTTTTGATGTATTGACAACTCAGGTTAAAGTTAGAGAAAAACTAGCAGATACATGCAAGTAAATAAAAAATAAGCATGAAAGTACATGGGCAAAATTAAGTAGCAAATAGAATTTTCTAAGCTTTAACCCTACTAATAATATGGAAATTATGCATATGCTTAACGTTCTACTTAACCCTATCTCCCCCTTTGTCATTCATCAAAAAAACATACGTATATTATTACGGAGAGTAGGATCCAAAGCTAAGTGATAGGGAAAACTAGACTTAGGCAAATGAGATTAAGTAAGATAAATAGCCTAAGTGAAAAAAAAACTCCCCCTAAATCAATTAACTTAGCTTTCAAAACTAACAAATAGTTTTCAACAACATTATTTTCAAATGAATTAGAAATATTTTCAAAGTTAAGCTTGACAATCTTTTTTAAATATCCAATAATAATTTTTCAAAGCCAAAAGAAACTTTGCTACTGAGCTTTAACTAGAAAGGAATATCTAAGAATAACTTAAAGTTTCAACCTTATTATTTAATTCAAGAATAGCCTTAATCTTGAAGTATACTTAAAAAATATCATGACTAATAAACTCTAAATAATTTCAGTTATAGCTCTAATTGACAGCCTAGATCTTGTAATTTGTACACATATTTAGAATCCAAATATAAAATTCAAGATGGAGTAATCTCATATTTATATTTTATATAAGAAATTAGATTTTAAATGTTATTAAAGTTAATTGAGGAGATTTGCAAGACCCAAAAATACGGATTTTTCAATGCTAAATAGGAATTGCAAGGAACTATTTATAAGCATAATAACTTTTAAGGGAGTAGAAATATAGTAAGTGTTAGAAAAAAAACTAGTCTTAAATTTATTAACTTAGCTTTTAAAAAAATTTTTTTTTTTTTCAGAAAATATAAATCAAAAAAAATTTTAGGGATCAATATTTATCAAAATTTTCAAATGTGTTTTGTTAAAAATGACATTTTGAAAAAGTATTTTGACCTCAGCTCCCCCTGGACCAAGTAATGATTGTGGTCCCTTTTCATATGTCTAACTCTAGTTACTGACTAACTATCTAGATGATAGTAGTGTTCACTGAGTTAGTCAAGTCAAGTAATAATGTCTAGCTCAAGCTTTCAGTGCAAGACTACTTGACTTGATCACTGTAACGTGTGGTATTTTACGCCCAGACTTACTGTGATGCACTGACTTAAGCATTCGGAAGTCCAGGCAGAGTCCTATGCATCTCACAACCGTTCTATGTTTTTGCAAACACAAACAAGGTAATCTTAATGTGTTTTGTGAGATGCGGCTACCTAAATCTATAGGTTCATGCAATTCTAGGGGTCAAGCTTAGGCTAAGTCTGCCAGTTTTGAAAATCAGATTTTGAAAGACAATAAAAGTTTTGAAAACCACATTTGAAAAGTCCGTGTTTAAGTTAAATTTTGAAATATAATAAACTTTGAAAAACAAGTTTGAAAAAGTCCATGTGAAAAAAGATTAACTTAAGCTTATCAGGAGATTGGCCCATTCGGAAGCCTAAAGCGGCTCCGATCGGAGGCGTGGCGACCCACGCAGAAGATTGGTGCCCTTTGGAAGCCTGAGTCGGCGACTGACTTAGAGCGTCAGCCCACTCGGAAGCCTGGACTGGTTCCCGGTCGGAAGCGTGGCGAGCCCACGTGGAAGATTGGCCCATCCGGAAGCCTAAAGCGGTTCCCGATCGGAAGCATGGCGTCCCACGCAGAAGATTGGTATCCTTTGGAAGCCTGAGTCGGTGACTGACTTAAAGCGTCAGCCCACTCGGAAGCCTGGACTGGTTCCCTGTCAGAAGCGTGGCGGCCCACGTGGAAGATTGGCCCATCCGGAAGCCTAAAGCGGTTCCCGACCGGTGGCGTGGCGACCCACGCAGAAGGTTGGTGCCCTTTGGAAGCCTGAGTCGGCGACTGACTTAAAGCGTCAGCCCACTCGGAAGCCTGGACTGGTTCCGGTCGGAAGCGTGGCGGCCCACGTGGAAGATTGGCCCATCTGGAAGCCTAAAGCGGTTCCCGACGGAGGCGTGGCGACCCACGCAGAAGGTTGGTGCCCTTTGGAAGCCTGAGTCGGCGACTGACTTAAAGCGTCAGCCCACTCGGAAGCCTGGACTGGTTCCCGGTCGGAAGCGTGGCGGCCCACGTGGAAGATTGGCCCATCCGGAAGCCTAAAGCGGTTCCCCGACCGGAGGCGTGGCGACCCACGCAGAAGTTGGTGCCCTTTGGAAGCCTGAGTCGGCGACTGACTTAAAGCGTCAGCCCACTCGGAAGCCTGGACTGGTTCCCGGTCGGAAGCGTGGCGGCCCACGTGGAAGATTGGCCCATCTGGAAGCCTAAAGCGGTTCCCGATCGGAAGCGTGGCGTCCACGTGGAAGATTGGTGCCCTTTGGAAGCCCGAGTCGGCGACTGACCGTAAGCGTCATCCCACTCGGAAGCCTGGACTGGTTCCCGGTCGGAAGCGTGGCGGGCCACGTGGAAGATTGGCCCATCCGGAAGCCTAAAGCGGTTCCCGGTCGGAAGCGTGGCGGCCCACGTGGAAGATTGGCCTCATCCGGAAGCCTAAAGCGGTTCCGATCGGAAGCGTGGCGACCCACGCAGAGGTTGGTGCCCTTTGGAAGCCTGAGTCGGCGACTGACTTAAAGCGTCAGCCCACTCGGAAGCCTGGACTGGTTCCGGTCGGAAGCGTGGCGGCCCACGTGGAAGATTGGCCCATCCGGAAGCCTAAAGCGGTTCCCGATCGGAAGCGTGGCGTCCACGCAGAAGATTGGTGCCCTTTGGAAGCCTGAGTCGGCGACTGACTTAAAGCGTCAGTCCACTCGGAAGCCTGGACTGGTTCCCGGTCGGAAGCGTGGCGGCCCACGTGGAAGATTGGCCCATCCGGAAGCCTGAAGAGATGTCCGGTCGGATGCGTGGCGTTCCACGCAGAAGATTGGCTCCCTTTGGAAGCCTGAGTCGGCGACTGACTGGAAACATCTGCCCACTCGGAAGCCTGGATGGGCTCCCGATCGGAAACGTGGCAGCCCACGTGGAAGATTTGCCCATCCGGAAGCCCAAAGCGTTGTCCGGTCGGATGCGTGGCATCCCACGCAGAAGATTGGTTCCCTTTGGAAGCCTGAGGCGGTGACTGATTAAAACATCAGCCCGCCCAGAAGCGCGTATCAGAGTTCGGTCGGGCGTGTGGCGATCCACATCCCGTAGGCCGAACCCCCGACCAGTGGGCTTCTACTTGGCCGGATTCCTTAGTTTAGCTCTCTGACCGGGCGTGTGGCGATCCACATCCCGTAGGCCGAACCCCCGACCAGTGGGCTTCTACTTGGCCGGATTCCTTAGTTTAGCTCTCTGACCGGGCGTGTGGCGATCCACATCCCTCGGCAAGGACCACCAATCAGTCGGCTAGCTTACACAGCCATTTCTCTAAAGTAGCTTTGTTCCCTGACCGGGCGCGGGGTGACTCACACCTTAGTCAGATCAACCGGTCGGCTACCTGACAACCATTATCCCTCGCTTAGTTCGGCTCTCTGGTCGGGCAACATCTACTTAATATCTAAAATACTCTTCATCGCTGATTGACTCGGAAGCATTACAAAAAGAAGAGCCCCAACCGGCGGCTTAGGATTACACGGTTAACATTTAGGTAAAAGGCTGGAAGAAGTCTTTGGGGAGCATCTCCTTGACCCGGCTCACTTGGACGGCATTGATAGGAAGGTCGGCAGGCAGATGGCCGCTCTCTTGGAGCTGCAGAACAGTGCTTTCTAAGCCCATCTTGAACATGTCAGATGTCCGCTTGCCCAACTGCTTGCCGAACTCTTTAGAATTGATGTAAGCCAAGCGATGTGCGTCCATCCGAGCGGGCTCGCCTGCTTGATGCAGTTTCAGGCTGTCAATTTCCGCCCGGAGGTTAGCTAGCTCCTTGTCCTTCTCCTCCAAGGCAACGGCTTGAGAAGCCAGCAGTCCTTCAGACAAGCGGAGCTCGTCTTCTCGGGCGTCTAAAGCCTTCTCCTTGGCATTTAAGTCCGACTCCCGAGTCGCCAGCTCCTGCTCTTTGTCGTTCAGGGTTGCCCGGAGCTCCTCGGTAGACTTCATCATCTTGTCTAGATCCGCCTTCAAGGCTTGGGCCTCGACAACCTTCTTGTCGAGGTCCAATCGGGCACGGCGCTGCATAGCCAGAGCCTTCTTCCTCTCCTGCTCAAGGGTCGCGTGCAGGGAGGAAGATCGGGCATACGCCCGCTCGGCTGCCTCCGCTCGGGTGGTTTCCTCCGTCAGTCGCGCCTCGGCGGAACGGAGTTTCTCCTTAAGGTCCAGTATCTCCCAACGGAGAATAGCTGTACCCTCTTCGCCGGCCGGTAAGTTAGCGTGCGCCTGGCGGAGCTCCAATTCCGCGAGTTGCCGCTCGGCCGCTCGGCGTCCCCTGGTATTGATAACCAAGGAATACGCGACGCTCGAGCAGGAGGCCCAAAACTGCAATAAAAATGTTAGAAAGAAGCAAGGTGATTAAGCATCAAAGCATCCGACTTACATGCGTAGCGTCTTGAAGGAATTGGTCTGCCAGTCGGATCGGGGGTCTGGAAGTCCCCTCCCTCATACCCTGCTCCCAGCAGTCTGCCAAATCCCCGTAAAGGGTAAGCCGCTGCTGGACTTCGAAGGGGGTCGCTGGGTCGACCGAGGGGAGATATACGCCATAGCCACACGGCTGCGAACGCCGTTCCTCCGAACGAGACGAACCCGGTGCATCAGCTGACCGGTTCGCTCTAGCCGGGCTGGCAGTGGCCTCTGCAGGTTGAGAGGGAGAGCCCGTCGCTGAAGTCCTTGGGCGCCTCTGCAGAGGTTCCGGGTCGGGAGAGTCAGAAGAGGACCGGCCACCTCTGTCGGTTCCTCTATACGGATAGAAGCGCTGGCCTTCCGCTTGGAAGGCAGAGACTTCTGCATGGAAGGCTGAACCTTCTGCTTGCCGGAGGATTTTGCCGGGGCAGAAGATTTTGATGAGCCGACCGGCTCCCTAGAACCAGTCGTCGCTGGTTGGGCAGAAGGAGCCTGAGGGGTGGGCTCCGCGCTCTCAGGAATCGTAGGTTGGTCGGGCAGACTGGCCTGGCGCAGACGCAGTTGTTCGGCCGCCCGGGCGTTTAATTCTTCGTCATCCAGGCCAATGGCCTCATCGAGGGCCGCTTCCCACATCATCTCGGCTGCAAAATCAGAAGATGTTGAGTTAGGGAGAAAGAAGTACGAAACAAAAAATGACTTACAGAAGGTGCCGGGCAGGGCGGCAGGCACTCGGCTTAGCCCAAATATGTACAAGACGGCGTCGTTGAGAAGTTTCATGCCGTCGAAGTGTAGGCCACCGAGTAGAGAAGCAGCCCTTATAAATAAGGGGTCAGATTTAAAGTTTCTTAAGGGAGCTATAGGGGGCATGTCTTCGACCCATCCGACCGGGAACCCAGGGCTGATCGGAGGGCTTATGAAGAAGAAATGAGTTTTCCATCCCTTATTCGAGGAAGGAATATTCTCCACTATGGATAATTTGGCCCGGGCTTGGAGAAAGAAATTCCCGACCTCCTGCTTCTTCGGGTAATAAAAGAAATAAAGAACCTTCGGTCGGAGGGGACTCGGTAAAGGGTAAAGAGAACTATTATATTACACAATATACAAATGGCGTTGGGAGAAAGCTGGAAGATAGGAACATGGAAGAAGTTACAGAAGTCTACAATAAAGGGATGAAGAGGGTAGCGCAGGCCAGACATATGTTGGTCCCGGAAAAACACAAAGAAGCCAGCCGGGGGCTTGTGTGGCCTGTCAGCCTTTGTAGGGACGGCAATGTGGTAGTTTTCAGGGATGTCGTAGGCCAGTCGGAGGTCGGAGACGGTCTCGTCGTGAAGGGAAGACTCGACAGAGGTATACCACGCAGAGGCAGCCATGGAACAGAAAGAAAGGGAAGAAAAGGGAGAATCTGACCGTAGGTGGTGGCGGAAAAGATTAACCGACGGAGAAGCACGAGACCGGCGGCGACACGCGAAGACGGCGGCGAGGAGCGAGAAGCACCGAGTTAGAGAAGAGAACAGTGAAGAGCAAATGAGGGTTTCGCCGAATGTGGAGGCCTATTTATAGCTAGGCTGGAAGAAGGGAGACCGTCCGATGGCGGTCCACGTGTACGGAGATCGCCTCATCCATGCCGTTGAGGCGTCCCACGATCAGCCTCGAAAAGACGCGCCGCAGGCGCTGACGTCGCCTGTTGCGGCGACAGGGTGCGTCGTCGTGTCGGCCAGTCGGAAGCTGCCGCGTGGCGGAAAGAATTACGCGCGTTAAGGGCCATTAAAAGCTCGTAATCATGGGGATAAATCGCATCCCGGTCGGCCAACCAGCGCGCGCCACGTGGCCCGGATCATTAAAGCTGAGGTGATGCCGTTATGGCGCTGGTCGCATCGGGCATATCACATCACCTCATTCGACTTAGAATGTCACGTCTCCATTAATTGACTGACTCGGGCTATCCCGAGAAAATCGTCTTGGGGCGCGTGACACTCCACATTTCTTGCGACTTAAGGCAAACATTCTCCCGCCCAAACGTGTTCAGCATACCTCTCATCGACTAACAGCATTCGTCCGGTCGGACGCATTAACAATTTACGAGGACGTGGCGGCCCACGTTCCTCCGGTCAAAATCTTCATCCGCCCGGACATCTTCATCATATCAATGGCTAGTCGGGAACGCGTGGCGGCCCACGCTCCCCTGTCATGCTTCGTCCAGCCGGACGGCCTCGTTAAAAAAGAAGGGTGCGTGGCGGCCCACGCCCCTCTCGACTAACAATCTTTTTCCGCCCAGACAGGGCAGACATACACAGCCTCAGCTGTTGAGCATCGTGTTAAGCCGGCCAGATATTAAAAGGGCAAAATCGCTCGGCCGCGGAATGGTTGTACACACTTGTAGTCCAGTCAGTCGGACTGATCGCCTCCTTCGACTAGACTTGAGGGGAAGGCTATTGATCCCGCCCTATCTTTGGCACCGTACGGACAGCCAACGTGGCAAACGGCATGGCCGACTTCAGGGTCCACGTCATTGTGCAGGTAGCCAGCTGGACACCCTAGCCGGACCCAGGGTCTATGCCAGCCAGTCGGACGCAAGGGGCCGGTCAGAATAAATATAGCGGTCCTCCTATCGGTAAAACCCGTCCGGCCACATTAAGACTTACACGCCTAATCGTTTAGTCGGGTACTGCCGCCCGGCCACATAAGGGCTACACGCCTCGGTTAGTCGGGTATTGCCGCCCGGCCACATTAAGGCTTATACGCCTAATCGTTTAGTCGGGTATTGCCGCCCGGCCACATTAAGGCTTACACGCCTAATCGTTTATCCGAGTGCATCCGCCCGGCCGTCCTTTATGCCCATGCTTGATATCCATCCGGGCGTGCCGTCCCGGTGTCCACTCGGGCACTCTCGCGGAATCACCCTGGGATAAAGACAAAATACACCTGCACCAGCTGCAGATAACAGGCCGTCACCACTCGTGCGAACTGACACTCTCTGACAGGCGGCGCCTGTCAGAGACTTACAGAAACCTGTCTTTGTCCTCACATAAGACAAATAGTATACGACAAAGAAGGTTGGTTACAAATCGACATAATCATACAATATCTTCTGACCCTGTCAGAGAATCCTGACACAGGTCATACTCAAATCGACATAATCATACAATATCCTCTGACCCTGTCAGAGAATCCTGACACAAGTCAGACTTGGTCCTTTTCCCCGGCTATATAAGTCACTCCCCTCCTCATTATCAGGTACGCGCGCGAAGCCCCTCATCTCCAGTGCTCCATTATTTTCTACTGTTCATCGGAGTACTGACTTGACCGTCGAAGTGCCTTGTCGGGACGCTTCCCGGTTAGGTTGCTAACGGTCATCTTCCTCAGCAGGTCCACCTCCAGTCGGTCGGCCGTGCACCAGGCGACATCCACTTCCGTTCGGTCGGAGGACACCCCCTACGACGCTGTCATTCTGCGCGAGGACGCCCCGTCGGCATCCACGTCACTCATCGCTACACCGTCATCCGATTGCGGCTCCACTACGCTCGGCGACAGGATCACTATAGAAACACGAGTTTAGTAGCGACTGGGAATGACCATTGGGAAATTTGCAGCAGCATCGACTAGCGTAACGGAAGTCATAAAAACAATTGTGGTTATGATCCCCTTCTCTTCCCGAACATAAAAAGGTTCTTCCTGAGATCCTATCATTCGACCGTCGAATCCACCGTGAGAAGGAAGGTGAAGTAATGTACAGATTCGAGACGCTCATGCACAACATCAATGGCGGTACCTGGAGGTCATCATTCAAGGCTACTGTCCTGGCTTCCTCACCACCACTTACTACAACAATCTCTACTAGTGCGAGACCGTAAACAACATCAAGATGCATGCACCTCTCCATCACCGAGCATGGGCCATACTTGTAGAATGGTGCGTTAATATCTCTCTAGTTGACGATGCTGTTTCGATTTAGTTTCTCGAATTCGTGCGGTTGGATTTATCTAATGCATTATAAACTTGCTATTTTGGGTTTGTTTTGGGGCATCATAGACTTTGGATATTGAATAGGCTTTGCAATATAGTGGTTGACGTGTTCTGATTTTCTATATGCCGGATCAGAAACCTGAATCCGATATCTTCCTCTGTCGTGGGATTGCCTATGGAAAAGGGAGCAAGTTGACTCCCATTTTCCTTTGAAAAATTCACGACCAATTTATGATACAGCTTCTAGAGCTTCGTTCATGGTTGAATCTTTACTTGCATAATCGTTACATCTATTCTGAGTTTTTGCACTTCGGATATGAAGCCTCTTGATTCATTGTCTAATCAACGAAGTTAATAAAAATTCTATTTAGTGAGCTTAGTGTGCTCATATCTTATAAAAGTTTATTTTTATTTTCTACATCGCGTAGAAGATGCAGTATGAGAATGCAACAATGAATTAGTCGATAATAGTATAAAATATGAAGATTAAATTTTAAGAGTTAAATAAAGAAATAATCTTATAAATTTTTTCTAAAATTTTCAGAAATTTTATTATAATTTTCTAGGATCTTTTCGAGATTATGGGATAAAGAGAAAGTCTCGTTTAGATATTCTATTTAATTAAGGAAAAGTATATTTTCCTAAATGTTATATTTGGCCTCCTAAACTTAAATTACCCTAAGTTTGCTTCTTCGGCGACAAACTTCTTCCCCAACCTCGCTTACTCTCTCCCTCTCCTTCTCTGATCCTCACTTCGCCGCCTCGCGAGCCCCAGATCTCTCCTTCTTTTCTTCATCTCGATCGCTACTGCACTCGGATCGTAGCCCTTTAGTCGGGCCGAGCGACTGTGCTGCCCGATCCACTGGCTCCAGCCGCCCGATCAACCGGCGCCGCAAGCAGAAGCTATTGCTACCACCGTGAGGGCGGGCTGCCGCCGTTTCTTCTCTCTCTGGATTGCGATCTCGCCGCCGCCACCGAGCGATGGCCGGAGCTTGCTCTCACTCCCTCGCGAACGCTCCTTCTCCCCGATCTTGTGCGTGTCTTAACTCAGGTAAGATCTGGTTCTTTTGGAATTGATCTTGGATAAACTAGTTGATAGAGTAGGCTGGATTTGGTATTGGTTGTAGTTGTGATCTTGAGCTACACGTGGATGGTATTGAACTCTGTTTGGAATCGGATTTGCCAAAGCTGTATTGTTCGGATTTGGTTTTTCTACCGTGAGTTTCAGTTTTGGGAATTGATCTGGAATTTTGGATGGTTTTTGGATCTGTGGTTGATCTGCGTGTGCAATGGTGGTAGCAAATAGGTTGGATCTTGGAAATAGCTTGGTTTTGGATTATTCCTTTGAGTTTCCCACTTTTGCCGTGAGCATGAGTTATGGAATGGGGGCTGTTCTTGGTTGATGTTAATTTGGAATCAAGTGTAGTTTAATTTTTGCTGATTCTGTGTGTGTGCCAATCACTACAGTGTGTGCAATTTTGGGCGGCAATTGTACTAAGATGCTGATTGTACTCAGTTTGATCATGTTTTGGAGTTAGTTGGTTTTCGGAATGTGTTTGGTGTATGGATCTGTGCCGTGAGCTACTATTAGCTGTTTGGCTTAAATTGTTTGATAACCGAGTAGTTGATCTTGCTATTCGATTGTTGATCCCATGAGATTGCTGTAGGATACATGGCTTGGTTTAGTTGAAGCTTAAACCTAATTGATGTAAGGGGATTAAGGCTAATCTTAATTTGAATTAAGGAGTAGCTTAATGGATTAGGTTTAGTCAAGATGCTCACTTGGGTTTAAGTTCAGGTTAAGTCTAATTCGAACCGTGATTCGATCTAATCCGGAAATAAGCACTAATTAGGGTGAATTAGTGATTATTACTTTTAGGATGGTTTGATTAGAGTGGTAACTATGTTTAGCTAGTTATCAATTGTTTTGGTAACTAATAAACTATGTCCTTTGATATAGGTCATTAACTTGATTGGTTTGCGGATACACTCATCTGATACGGACTTCTTCTTATTGAGGCGGGTACCCCTTACTTGTCTCTGTAGTTTCTGTTTTGATTATGCATGACTTGTCATGGTTTGCAGCAGTAGGTTTATTATCTTATATATGCTCTTGTGTATCTCACTGCTTGACACTTAGTTGCTTAACCTTTGAGATACTTGGATTCATGTCAATACAGTCTCAATTTTGATACTCTTGCTCTGTAGAGTCGTGTGATCGTGTGCATAGGAGTAGTGGTATGACATTATATGTGGCATTTAGTTAGGTCCTAGATTACACTTTACCTATATATATACACACACACATCACGGTTAGGTTATGATTCATAATTTCATATTTGTGTATGTCACATCATATATTAGAGGATTATCTAGTGGGTGTTGCATGTGTTAGTGTCATATATTATCCTTGGACGGTTGCATAGATGACGACCCTTGGCTCCCTTGTGGTTGAAACGAATTGTCAGTCATATTGGATCTGCCCATTCAACCACTGATGGGTTAGTGGTTATCGAAATGTGTGCAGTTTTTGCTCTGTCCTTTGATATTGGTCCTTTGATATAGGTCATTAACTTGATTGGTTTGCGGATACACTCATCTGATATGGACTTCTTATTGAGGCGGATATCCCTTACTTGTCTATGTAGTTTCTGTTTTGATTATGCATGACTTGTCATGGTTTGCAGTAGGTTTATTATCTGATATATATGCTCTTGTGTATCTCACTGCTTGACACTGAGTTGCTTGACCTTTGAGATACTCAGATTCATGTCAATACAGTCTCAATTTTGATACTCTTGCTCTGTAGAGTCGTGTGATCGTGTGCATAGGAATAGTGGTATGACATTATATGTGGCATTTAGTTAGGTCCTAGATTACACTTCACACACACACACACACACACACACACACATCACGGTTAGGTTATGATTCATAATTTCATATTTGTGTATGTCACATCATATATTAGAGGATTATCCAGTGAGTGTTGCATGTGCTAGTGTCATATATTATCCTTGGACGGTTGCATAGCCGACGACCCTTGGCTCCCTTGTGATTGAAACAAATTGTCAGTCATACTGGATCTGCCCATTCAACCACTGATGGGTTAGTGGTTATCGGAATGTGTGCAGTTTTTGCTTTGTCATGTCTCGCTCGACCACTCAGGTGCAATGGTAAATCAGAACGGTGTGCAGGCAGAGATCCCTCTTCTCTTCGATGTTATGAGGGATGAGGGCGAGGCTCCCCCATTGCTTAGCGTAGGAGTGTGGTACTCTGACGGCATCATGTCCACTCGGTCACTCGGGAACCGTGCTAGCAGAGTGCGTACAATTGTTACAACTCTACCTACTCGACCTCACATATGAGATGTGACGGTGGCTGACTGGCGTCAGGGGTGACGCATGTCATTACATCATGTGCATACGATGCATGGATTGTAATCTTGTGCTTACTGCATTTGATTGAGTTATGGTTGATGCATATGTTTGACATGCACGTACAAGAGGTATATTGCATATGGTTATATGACCTTGCATTACTCGTATGGTATGAGCTTACTCGTGTGGTACGAGCCTCAAATCCGTACATCGCTTCGCCTTCCTCCTCGCGGTGGATTCGACGGTTGAATGATAGGATCTTAGGAAGAACCTTGCCATGTTCGGGAAGAGAGGGGATCATAACCAGAGCTGTATTTACGACTCCGGTTACGACAATCGACGTGGTGCTAAACCTGTCGATGCTGCTGTAATTTTCCCAATAGTCGTTCCAAGTCGCTACTAAACTCGTGTTTTTGTAGCCGCCCTTTCATGCACCAACCTCTAGATTGATGGACAGGCCCACAACCCTCCTACAAGTCAATTTTATCGTGCTTCTTATCCTCCCTCTCATTCCGGTCCCTCGTGACTCGTCATTGTTCTACCTCCCCTACCCTCTGGTCTCCACCTCCCCATGTCGGCGGCCTTGAGTCCAGTTCCCTACAGAATCTCTCCATTCCATTCACTTCGTTTCTTATTCAATTGACTGCGGTAGGCGGTAGCGATCCAATAAAGCTTTTTATCGTTCTTTGGCAGTGATTTCTCGTTTATCTCGTTTCATATATAAGATAACACAAAACATTCATATAGACTCAAGGTTTATACAGAACTTGATCATAGATAATAAGCATGCAAATTGCATAGTTGAATTTTGTACAATTTTATCAATCTGCTTAAGATAACTATATTATCTAGAAATTATCAGGTATACAAGAATAGTGGTTTCTTCAACAAAACCTTGTGTTCATGTCTCAAAATACGTCATAATGCCAGAGACTCTTGTTGAATAGTGCATTATTGCATTCTCATATTGCATCTACTACATGATGTACTCAGCAAAAACAAGCTTTTATAAGATACGAACTCGCTAAGCTCACTAAACAGAATTTTTATTAACTTCATTGATTAGACAATGAATCAAGAGGCTGCATATCCGATGTGCAAAAACTCATGGTAGATGTAACGGTTATGCAAGCAAAGATTCAACCATGAGCGAAACTCTAGAGTCCTCATACTTCGGAAATTCTCCTACGAGAAGTTGTATCACAAATTGATCGTGAATTTTTCAAAGGAAAATGGGAGTCAACTTGCTCCCTTTTCCATAAGCAATCTCACGACAGAGGAAGAGATCTGAATCAGGTTTCTGATCAGGCATATTGGAAACCAGAACAGGTCGACCACTATATCGCGAATCCTATTCAATATCCAAAGTCTTTGATGCCCCAAAACAAGCCTAAAATTGCAATTTTATAATGCTATCAGATAAATCCAACAGCACAAATTTGAGAGACTGCATCGGGAGCTAGAGAGAGATATCAACGCACCATTCTGCAGGTATGGCCCATACTCGGTGGTGGAGAGGTGAATCTTGATGTCGTCTAGGGTCTCGCACTGGCAGAGATTGTTGTAGTCAGCGGTGATGAGGAGGCCAGGGCGGTAGCCTTGAACGATGGCCTCCAGGTACCCGCCCTGAATGTTGAACGTGAGCGCCTCAAATCCGTACATCGCTTCGCCTTCCTCCTCGCGGTGGATTCGACAGTCAAATGATAGGATCTCAGGAAGAACCTTGCTATGTTCGGGAAGAGATGGGGGATCATAACCACAGCTGTTGGATTCGACACGGCTGCAATTTTCCCAATGGTCGTTCCAAGTTGCTACTAAACTCATGTTTCTGAAGCCGTTGTTTCATGCACCACCCTCTAGATTGATGGACCGGCCCACGGCCCTCCTACAAGTCAATTTTATCGTGCTTCTCATCCTCCCTCTCCATTCCGGTCCCTCATGACTCTTGTCGCTGTTCTGCCTCCCCTACCCTCTCGTCTCCTCCTCCCCATGGCGGCGGCCTCGAGTCCAGTTCCCTACTAAATCTCTCCATTCCGTTCACTTGGTTTCTTATTCAATTGACTGCTGTAGTGATCCAATAAAGCTGTTTATCGTTCTTTGGCAGTGATTTCTTGTTTATCTCGATTCACTTCAGTTTATGGTTCTTATTATTGAATCAGGTTCTTGTTGATCAAGAGAACTTCGGTGCTCATTGATGAAAAAAAATTGTTTTTTTAATTTTTTTTTGTCTTCAATTACAGGCCAAGAAGTTTCTTGTCAAATTGCATTAATAAGCTGAAATGGGGAGTCGCAGAAGCAAAGCGGATAGTGAAGCAAGTGCTGAACACGGTTCGTTAGTTCCAAGAGAAAAGAAGCCACTGGTGATCGAAGGGTATCCAGTTGAGGGGCTGTCAATTGGAGGGCAGGAGACTTGTGTCATCTTCCCGTCACTTAAGTTGGCCTTTGACATTGGTAGATGCCCGCAGCGAGCCATTTCCCAGGATTTTCTCTTCATTACCCATGGCCATATGGATCACATCGTAAGCAGTTTCCAATTAGTACTTGTGTACAACAGATGAATTATTGCTGTCGTGATTTAACGTTATCTCAATAAGCATTCATACACAACCACGAGCAAAATCCATGGCGCTAGTTTAGTGGTTTCTACTCTGTGCGCTATCTTGAGTTGACCTAATCCTCTTGAGAGTTGCACTCATTCTTAGGACTCATGTTAGGAGAAACTGTTAACCTCTTTGGTCTGAAACATTCAAGTTTTTCATCAGGGAGGACTTCCTATGTACGTTGCTACTAGAGGATTATATAGCATGAAGCCTCCAACTATCTTTGTACCAGTGTCTATAAAAGAGCATGTGGAAAAACTGTTTGAGGTGCACAGGGCAATGGACCAATCTGAACTGAAGCACAATTTAGTCACCCTTAATGTGGGTATGTATCTGTAAAGAAACATGTTAGAGATAGATGGATGCCCTTTGTTCTAATAAACTTTAATTTTCAGGCGAAGAATTTCAATTGAGAAATGATCTAAAAGTCAGAGCATTCAAGACCTACCATGTTATACCTAGCCAGGCTAGAACATCTTCTATATCCTATTTACTTTTTGAAAGGTTTATAAGCATGAAAGATAAGTTTGCTTTCTAAAATATGTAGGGTTACTGTATCTACTCTGTCAAAAAAAAGCTTAAGGCAGAATTTTGTGGCCTTTCTGGAAATGAGATTAAGAGCTTGCGACTGTCAGGTGTTGAGGTATGTTTTGCTGGATTCCAACAAGAGTGATTTATGATTATTTTAAAAAATGGTAGATATTGAATTTGGATATATTGTTGAGTTCATTCTAATTTGTTTTTAGCCTAGGCTCTTTTTCTTTTATTTTTTTTTCTTCTTCTCTGGATTAATACTGTCATTGCAGATTACTTACACAATAACAACTCCTGAAATTGCATTTACTGGAGATACGATGTCAGATTTTGTTGTTGACCCTGACAATTCTGATGTACTTAATGCAAGAATTCTTGTGATGGAGGTAATGGATTTGTATACTGGTTGGAATTACTCTTGTCAATTGTGGTGTGGTACTATCATGAACAAGTTTCATTTTAGCTTCAAACCCACCAGTATTTTTTTTATTAGTATTAGTAATTGTAGTAGTAGTGCATGCCAACTTTGATTCTATTGGTTTTGTAACTACTATTTTAGTTTGGCTCTTGTTGGGACTCCTTGTTTGCTATTGTAACAACTGTTTTGTTTATAGATATATCCCATGGTTTCCCTTTTAAACATATAGGAATAGCATTGGTCCTGATAGGCTTCTGCTTTCAAAAGGTAGGCTTGGATCCTTTTCAAGGCCCCTTGCTTCTTTCCCCAATTTTGTACTGCATTTCTTTGTCTTGGTCAGTATTACTTTGCAACACCTTCTGAATGCTGCCACAAAATGGAGCATAGTTCAGTAGTAGCCGTGCCTCTGCAGCCTTATTTGTTTGCATTCCATCCTGTCTTAAGGAACATAATTTGTTTGAAGAATTCATATACCTTCTTAAAGGAGGAGAGTTACATTAGATTATCAACTAACGTTAAACTAAGACAAATGTTCAATGGATCAAATGTTCAATAGATTGATCTATTAAACTATTGTGCTAATACTAGATTGTTTCCCAGAATGAACGAATTGTAGGATTCGACTGTAACGTTTTGGCAAGAACCACTACATCTCCAGAACTCGAATGTAGTGTTAAATATGCAAGAGTTCACCTTGTAGGGTCCGACTATAACGTATCAGCAAGGACCACTACATCTCCATGAAAACTTGGTCATAGTATTAAATAGGTAAGAGCTCTCACGCCATAGGTCGGATAAGAATAAATATTATAGGAAAACTAATAGTCTAAGATTCGGAACATACGAACTGTCACTGCAATGGAGGTAGTAGATACGATGATTAGGAGAAGAATTAGTATTTTGTGTGTACAAGAGACAAAATGGGTAGATGAGAAGGCAAAGATGATAAAGTTATGGTACACAAGAAAGAGTAAAAGAAGAAATAGAGTAAGTATTATTGTAGATAGTTCGTTAAAGAATGAAGTTGTAGAAGTAATTAAAAAGGGAATAGAATTATAGCTCTCAAGATAATAGTGACGAAAAAAACTATGAACGTAATAGTATATATACACTCAAGTGGGATTAGATAAAGATCAAATCAAGGTTTTGAGATAACGTAGATGAAAGTTCCGTCAAATGAAATGATTTTAATAGGAGACGATTTAAATGAGCATATTGGAGTGAAAAATGAGGAATAGGAGAGGCAGGGCGGAGGTAGAATATTAATTCAGTGTAGGCAATAATATAATATAATTAACAAAGTAAAAAATATAAAATCATATAATCATAAAGTGCCACAAAATAATTTTCTTATAATTATTCTTTTTGAATCATCATATTTTGAAATTTTTGTAAATAGGTTCATTATCAATTGTTAGAAATATATCTTATGATAAGATATTATTCATTCAATCCTCACTCATTCAATTACGCAACATATCTTTCACAATTTTTTTTATTTCATAGAAAACACTCTCTACAGTCGCAACCGGTAGAATTAAAAAATTTATAAACTAACGTGTTAATCATAGCTAACTTCTTTGAAATGTCACCAAGACCTTGAAATACTTTGTTAGAACACATATTATATATATAAGTTTCAAGTTAATCATCAATACGAGGAGATCATGGATAAATCAGCTAATTGCATAATTTTTTCTTATCAAAGTCAAAAATGAATTTTGTAGATACAAATAAGCTATACACTAGTGAATAGGAACAAGAAAGGCGGGTACTTGAGTTCATGTGACGATTCATCTAGGATAGTAAACCTAAACCTTTTTTTTCATGTTCAACAAAAAAAATGCAATTGCAATGCGAGCGCTCACTTTGCCTGGCGGGGCAGCGGCCGTGTCGCTACTTGAAGTGGCCTCTTGGGAGGCTGCCATGTTGTTGCCTCATTAGTCACTGCAGCCACATCGCAGTTGCATTTTTTTTTTTTGGTGTTGAACAGGAAAAAAAGGTTTAGGGTTTAAACAGAATTTCTTGCTTGCTGTGGAGAGCCTTGCTTGCTACAGAAAGAAAGAAAGGAAGATGAACAACTGCTTGCTACGGAGAGGGAAAGAGATGAACATGCTTAGGTTTAGGTTAAAAAATTAAATTGATTTAGTAAGATTGATATGTTTAATTAAGTAATATATAAATATAATGACATTACTATTTTCTTTATTTTGTGTGGAGGGGAATGTAGAAATCTCAATTTTACAGCCAACATTAGCTCACTTAGTGGATAAATTTCCCCCTATAGTAATCTATCATTCCTATCGACCCAGTTTATGATTCTTATCTTATCCCTGATTTTTTATTTTGCTTGGGCCCACTGTGGGCAGCTACCCACACTGAGTCCATGAAAGCTCCGCTTATTATGAGAGGGTGCATAAAATTATGGATCAGAACAAGAAATGAAAAAGGGAAAACTATATATTTTGCGATAACATATGACCTTATACTAGCTATTATATTTTGTAAGAAAAGAGAAGAATACTTGGTCACGTTTAAAAGTGAAAATAATAAATCACAATTGACTTTCTTATGGTTGGAAGAGTGAGAGAAAATTTGTAAAAATTATAAGATCATAACTACCTAACATAGATTAGTAGTGTTGGATATAGCTTTAATCATACTATTAATAGAAAGAAAATATACACGACTCCTGGAATTAAGTGGTGGAAGTTAAAAGATGGGAAGTAAAATATTTTGAGAATGTAGGATTTTAAGCATTAGGTGAAATATATGGTGTCTCTAATACGATATGGGATAAGATAGTTTCAAAGTTGAAAATAGTATTACTAGCTAAGAGTATACTCGATTAGTCAAAGGGCATGCACCACAAGTAAATAATCTTGGTGGTGGAATGAGAAAATTAAAAAAAAATAAAGGAAAAATGAACAACCTATAAAGAAGTGCATGTAAACTAGCTGGAGGATTTTGCTCATCTATACCGTGCAATGAGTTTTGTTGATTGTGATGCCCATAGAATCCTTAGTGGATAATTGTAAAGCTGATAGAGTTAGCTGATTTCACAGTGAATTATTATAAATCAGTTCGAATCTTTGTAAAATCTATATTAGAAGGTCAGGTTTGCCCCCCTTCTAATATAGATATTTTTTTCATATATGACATACTCTTTATAAAAAAAACCTTAAACCCTAAACAAAAAAAAACCTATAAAGAAGTATATATTTGTAAGAACGAGGAAAATTTAAAAAAAAATATATACAATAGCCAAGAAAGAGGCTAAGAAAGCAGTGAATCAAGTAAAGAATGAAATTTTTAAACGGTTATATCGAAATTGGATATAAAAAAGAGGAAAGAGATATTTATAGAATAACTAAAGTGAGAGAAGGAAGACAAAGATCTTATCTAAATAAAATGTATTAAAGATGAATACAATAGAGTACTAATAAATGATGGAGAAATAAAAAAGTAGTAGAAGACGTATTTTCTTCAATTTTTTAATAAAGATTTAGGTGACAAACTTAATTGAGGTAATTTAAGTAGGTCAAATGAGGATAGAAATTTAAATTTTTATTGTATAATTCAAACATAAGAAGTAAAATAAGCTTTAAATGGGATGTAAAATGGAAAAATTGTTGAACCATATCCTGATAGAGGAATGGAACTATGGAAGTGCCTAGGGAAATAAAGTATTGAATGACTTACAAAATTTAATTAACGTGATATTAAAAATGAAAAAAAATATTTGATAAGGTAACTACTCTAGTTCCCTTATATAAAAACAAGGGAGACGTATAAAATTATAAAACTATAAATGCATTAAACTAATGAGTCATACCATGAAACTTTGGGAAAGAGTAATAAAAAAAAGATTAAGAAGGAGATCATGGTGATTGAAAATCCATTTGGATTTATGCTTGGAAGGTCGACAATAGAAGTTATATATCTTCTCATGCAACTAATTGAAAAGTATCGAGAGTGAAAGTATGATCTAATATTCATTGACTTAGAAAAAGTTTATGATAAAGTCTCAAGAGAAATTATATGGAGAATTCTAGAAAAGAGAAGTGTTAGCTTAACATATATTGAATTAATTAAATATATGTATGAGGATGTAACGACTAGAATAAAATTTTAGGCGGATTAACTGAAGTATTTTCAATAAAGATAGGGCTACATCAAGGATCATTCCTATCTTTTTACACTAATCATGAATGAATTCACTAGACACATTCAAGACACAGTACCGCGGTGCATGTTGTTTGCAGATGATATTATTTTGATAGATGAGACACGTGAAAAAGTAAATGCTAAACTGGAACCTTAGTGGAAACACTATAAGTGATAGGTTTTAAGCTTAGTAGAGCAAAAAAAGATATGTAATTTAAGTTTAGTAATAAGACAATTGATAAGATAAGAGATGACGAGTTATCAGAAACTGAGAGCTTTAAGTATTTAGTATCATTTTTGCAAAATGATGGAGGGATTGAAAAAGTTATCTTATATAAAATATAAGAAGGATTTAAATGGAGGAGAGCGTCAAGTATTTTATGTGATCGAAAAGTACCTTTAAAACTTAAAGGGAAGTTCTACAAAATAGTGCTAAGTTATATGACGTTGAATGTTGGGCTATGATTCGAGCACATTAGCAGAAGATAAAAGTTACAGAGATGAGAATGTTAAGGTGGATGTATGGACATACGAGGATTGACAGAATAAGAAATGAGAACATTAGAGAGAGTCGGAGTTGCATCTATTGAGGAAAAATTTTGAGAGACACATTTAAGATAGTACAAACATGTACTTAGATAGTCAATAAATGTTCCAATTAAGCGATGTGAAACTATTACAAATACGCACATCAAATGAGGAAGAGAAAGACCAAAACATACTTGGTTAGCAACAATAAAATAATATAAAATTTATTTAAGTATAGATGATAATATAGTAAGAGATAAAGCCCAATGACGTAGGAGGATCCATTTAGCTGACCCCGCCTTGTAGAATAAGACCTGGTTGTTGTTGTTGCTGCTACTAGTCAATTAAGCAATTCATTTGCAATACAATGAGTTATTGAAAAAAAAAAGGTAGCCAGAAGGGAGTTGCACAATAAGTTACTGCCTCTGTGCTCAAAAACGGTTTTGTATAAGAATTGTATGGATTGCAGATGGGTACATGAATTGTATCTTTTATGATGCAGCTTTTCTTGCCAAAGAGTATGTACATATGTAAAGTCTTTTGACTATTTTCCTCTTGAAGGGTCTAATGCACATCTGCTTCATTATTTGGCTACTGTCTCATTGCTAAAAAAATATATGTACATGAATTGTGACTATTTCAGATGGGACCATGAAATTGAATATTTTATGGGGTAACTTTTCTTGATAAGGAGAAAAGTTTCTCTTTATATATATATATATATATATATATGAATTATTTTGACTAATTTTCTCTTCAAGGTCCTGTTTCCTTAACCCAAATCCGCTTGAGTCTTTATGTGAATGATTTTTGATCTGTTGTCGTTACTTACATCTGGTCATCAACATATAGGTTTTTTTAATAATAGATTTGACTGTCTGCTAATCATTCCATATCTTTTTAACACATTTTTCACTTCACGGCTTTACTTGATTTTCTAGAGCACTTTTGTGAATGATGCAATGTCAGTTCAACATGCTAGGGATTATGGCCACACCCATTTGTTTGAGGTTAATATCAAGCTCTTCTGTGTCATTTTTTATTATTTTGGCTATTGATACTTGGATGTTTGTGCCTTTGCTTATACTGTTCTTTTAGATCGCAAGTTATGAGAATCGATTCCAGAATAAAGCAATTTTGCTCATCCATTTTTCAGCCCGTTATTATCCAGAGGTAAGTCATTGCCATTTCTGACTATACAAATGCCAAAATCTATCTTACTGGGGATAAATCTCATCGCTTTGCATGCTTCAAATGTGCGACTGCAGTCTCAATTCAATTCATGGTTATCTTTTGTTTTTAATGATTGAATTTTTATGCTCATTTATCACATAGGGCAAAAAACTAAGGATCCGTTTACTTATATATGTGTCACTTGTCTTTGTCTCTCCCATATTTTCCGTCCAAGTAAATGGATTGAAGATGTCATATCAGATGGCTTCTTGTTAGATTTTGCTTCTCACTTTTGGCTTCATGTTCTGTGTTGTAATTTTTTAAATGTCGCCAAGAAAATCTCTCAAAAACGTTTTCTTCATGATGTTTTATTTGCTCTAAACATGATGAATGATACATGCCCAACTGAGTTTTGCATTCAGCCATATCCTCCAATTCGAGATGAAACCTTGACTTAATTATTTGGTAATTGTTCTTTATCGGTTGAAGGGGAGCTTTGGCGTAATAGTAAAGTTATTGCCTTGTGACCAAAAAGGTCGAATCTGACTAATTTAATTTGAGCATATTATATCATTTTTGCACTTGTCCTATGTTATTTACCATCCTATGTATCGTCAAAATAATATAATATCTGTCAAATATAACTGCGGACTACTAGTCAGGCGCCTATATGATTTACCATTATATGTATAATTGTTTTTAATAAATAATTCCTTAAACAATTCCTTAATCTTATAATATATCCTGTTAACATCTAAAATTTATTATCTTAAACACTATAACTCAAAAGTGAAACTTGAACCTTAGGAGAAAATCTTATTAACTTAAACCTACTATAACCCAATTCTAAAATTTTAAACGTTAAATATATATATTATATACCCTGTTAGCATCTAAAATTTAATATTTTGAACACTATAACCCAAGAGGGAAACTTGAATCATAGGAGAAAATTTTGTTGACTAAAACCCACTATAATCCATTTCCTAAATTTTAAAAATTTAAATGTTAAATATACCTAAAAAATAAAAAAAAACCAAAAAACATGCCTGCTTTCAAACCCAGCCGTCTGTATTTAATACAGGCACTCCAAGTTCACACGAGTGTGCACTCTGAAATCCAGAGCATATAATTATTTAATATAACCCAATTGGAAAGGTGAACCCTAGGGATTTTCGATTTTTAATTTATATAATCCAATTGAGAAGGTGAACCCTAAGGATTTTCGATTTTTTTTTTTTAACTTGAACACTATAACCAAGACTAAAATAAAAATAAAGTGTTAACTTTGGGATAAAAAAGTCTTTTCAAAAGTTTAATATCAGAATTGTTAATTTAGTATGAGTTTATACTCAAAATGTCTTTTTCTCGTGTGTGTGTATATATACACGAGAAAAAGACATTTTGAGTATATATATATATATATAACCTATTTTTTATATAAAATAGTGATATTATCATTTTGTGGAATCCATGTGAGAAAATTTATTAGCATTTACGTTTCTTGGTTTCATGTTCCCCATCTGCACTTGATTTTGAGCTCAATGTTGCTTAGTTCATACTGACATTTTTGCTGTTCTTGGTTTTCCAGGAAATCGAGGCTGCCATCGCCAAGATGCCTCCATCGTTTTCTGGTCGCCTCTTCGCCTTGACAAATGGTTTCTAATGATATGTTTGATAATTTTAGGGTACGACTATTGATGATGCTCTTACGAAGAGTGTGACAAGAAGCCTTTCCTTAAGAATAATCACAGGAAACCTTCCATAGATTATTCCACAACATGTGAAGCTGCCAATTCCACTGGACTTGCAGAACAAGTGGAAAATGAGACCCATCTTGTTGTGCATTGGGGAGAAAAGTTCAGTGGGCGTCATAAATGTGACAAAGAACTTGCTTGAGATCGAACTCGAGTACATTTTTTTGTCTCGATATTGTAAATCAAATTGGCAATGGTTTTACTGCATTTATTTATATGGTTACACAGATTGTCTGAGGCTAGCTTCTTTGTTTTAGCTTACATAATTATATTACATTTACTCATTCATGAGTCATTTTATCATTTGGTCGTCATATTGCTAAGAAAACATTTTGTGTAAGTATTCCGGAATAGTTTTGATCTGGTCAATCGAGTCAAGTTAGATCATGTTAATTTAATCTTTGTATCTAAGTGTGGAGGAATTTAGGAGCACAAGAAGTCGAGCGGAAGATGTAATAGACGAGAAAGATAGTACGGGAAGTGAGTTGACGACTTATGTGCATATGAGGGATAAGAAAATTATAGAATAGTACATTAAAGGACGAGAAGGGTGTTCGCAACGGTCGAGGAACGAGAAGTTGAAAAGGAAGACCGTTTGAGGAGAAGGTCAGAAGTTTAGGTTCAGATGAGCTTAACTTTGGATAATCAAAAACCATTCAAAAGCGGTAGAAGATTGGTCAACTGAAAGTTGACCACGCCACACATGCTGGCTTCAGGAGTCCAGGCAATCGTAACTAATACGGTCGCCTGAGATTGAGTAGTTATCCAGAACAGAGTTGTTCTCACCGCCGTTACGATGTGGATAAGATTTAACCCAACTCAGCTCTCTCATTGCATATAAGCATCTGGAAAGTACCATGTTAGCAATAAAATAACTTTTTTAGGCTCTATGAATAGAGTCCTTTTGGCTCTAAACAACAACTTGTACTTAGTTTTTTAATTCTATTATGTATTTTCAACAAGTGTAAGAGATTTATTCACTTTCGTTAAAGGAATTTGATAATAGAATTTTCAAAGTTTTAGATGTTATTATCAAAGACTATTTACTTGATGTTATTTACTTTGATGTTATTTACTTGTACTAAACTAACTTCTAGCATTATTAAGTGTAAGAATTAGTAAAAAATCTAATTTAAATTTTACGAGACTATTTATCCTCCACTAACCGGTCCGTCCTACCTTTTGATCTTGATTTGAAGTGCTAACTCCATCGTCTAGTCATCTAATTAATTAGTGGGATAAATTGTCAAAGAAATCTTAAACTAAATTACAGGTGTCACATTTTTATAACATCATTCTATTATTATTTGCATTAATTAATTAATCTTCAACATCTACCTTTATTTAGAGTTGTCCTCACTATTTTGGATGTTTGTATAGTCTCTATTTAGACTCTAATCTATTTTGAGATCTAAATTATCTCCTCTTTCTTATCCATTAGAACGTAACTATTATTAGTCAATTCTTTCATGTATATATACACCTTCAACGAAAAGTCTCTCCTCATTCAACCTTCTCTTATCTTTTAATTTTGTAAAGTAACTACCATCCAAAATAAAAATAAAGGCAAAATGCCGGCCGTTGTAATGTCGTCGGGCGGCGGGGACAAGCAGTTCGAGGGAAAGATCACTGTTTACGTAGTGATTTGCGGGATAATTGCGGCCACGGGAGGTCTCATGTTTGGCTACGACATTGGTATTTCAGGTACTGATATATGCATGCTACTAATTTTGATTTCATAATTAGGAATACTTTTGATTGTGATTTTTAATTAATTTACTATATATAGGAGGAGTGACCTCCATGGATGACTTTTTGGAGAAATTCTTCCCCAAGGTTTTTGAGAGGAAGCACACGGTCATAGAAAACAACTATTGCAAGTTTGATAATCAAAACCTTCAGCTGTTCACTTCTTCCCTCTACCTCGCTGCGTTGGTATCAAGCTTTATAGCTTCCAAAGTGTGCACCCAATGCGGAAGAAAGATCACTATGCAAGCTGCATCCATCTTCTTCTTAGTCGGAGTCCTCTTCGATGCATTCGCCTTAAACCTCGCCATGTTGATCATCGGAAGGATTCTTCTCGGAGTGGGCGTAGGATTTGCCAATCAAGTAAGTAATTAATTAATTAATAAATTAAGTATCGGTAAATTGCAGAAAACTCTCCAATCTCCATTTGATCTTTGCATGTACTCCCCATTTGAGATTTTCTTTACATTCACTCCCTAATGAATTGAGTATAAAAGAGTGAAAATTGAGTATATATCAGTGGAAATTGAGTATAAAAGAGTGAAAATTGAGTACATAGTTTCTTGATATAGTAGATGCAACCTTACATACTCAAATTTCTAACTTTTATACTCAACTTTATTCGAATAATACTTACCAAACTGTCTTATCAATCCAATCAGTGACTGCATGTAAAGAAAAATTTAAATGAGGACGGCATGAATTTGAGAATGAGGAATTTATGAAAACTTTTCAATTAAGTATTCATCTGACTAATTATATATGTTTCAGGCGGTGCCGTTGTTCTTGTCGGAGATTGCTCCGGTGCACCTCCGAGGAGCTCTCAACATCCTCTTCCAGCTCGATGTCACCATCGGCATCTTCGTGGCCAACATCGTGAACTACTTCGTGGCCGACATCCACCCATGGGGGTGGAGGATCGCGCTCGGCCTGGCGGGAGTGCCGGCGGCCATGCTCTGCTTGGGCTCCGTCATCATCGCGGAAACGCCGACGAGCTTGATCGAGCGCGAGATGTTGACGGAGGGCGAAGCCATGCTGAAGAAGATTCGCGGCGTGGAGAACGTGGAGGCGGAGTACCAGGAGCTGCTGCACGCGAGCGAGATGGCGCGCGAGGTGAAGGACCCCTTCAAGAACCTCATGAAGCGGTCGAGCCGGCCGCAGTTGGTGATCGCCATCGCCATGCAAGTCTTCCAACAGTTCACCGGAATCAACGCCATCATGTTCTACGCTCCGGTTCTCTTCCAGACCATGGGGTTCAAGAACGACGCCTCCCTGCTCTCCGCCGTCATAACAGGGATCGTCAACGTTTTCTCCACCTTGGTCTCCGTCTTCCTGGTCGACAAAGCCGGCCGGAGGTTTCTTCTTTTGGAAGCTTGTTGTCAGATGTTCATCACGCAGGTGGCCATCGGAGTGATTCTTCTCGTGAACCTCAAGTCCACTAACCAATCGATCACCATCTTGCAACTTGGGTGGTGGTTCTGGTTTGCCTCTACGTGGCGAGCTTCGCGTGGTCATGGGGGCCGTTGGGATGGCTGATTCCGAGCGAAATCTTTCCTCTCTCCACTAGGACGGCCGGATATGCATTCGCGGTGAGTTCGAACATGTTCTTCACTTTCGTCATTGCCCAAGCTTTCCTCTCCATGATGTGCCATATGCGCGCGGGGATCTTCTTCTTCTTCGGTGCTTGGATCGTGCTCATGGGATTGTTCGTCATCTTTTTATTGCCCGAGACGAAGAACATTCCGATCGATGAAATGACCGAGAAGGTGTGGAAGCAACATTGGTTTTGGAAAAGATTTATGGATGAAGAAGAAGAAGATAGCAAGGACGATAAAAACTGATGGATGCTTAATTAACACCTCAAACATGATTGAATATATTTATATACACTTCTGATTATGTATTACACACTTTTGACTATGGATGATGTGATCTTTTTTTTTATATATATACACTTTTGATTATGTATGTTTTTGATCACATCTCTTACGTACAAAGGATATATTGATTTATTTGAACAATATTAATTGTTAAAATCATCTCTTTCTGACTTTCTTCATCAAAATATTAACAGTATATATTCACATGCAAAAGTATTTTAAATTTGAAGAATAAAATTTATTTTTTAAATATTAAAATATTATTTAATTTGAAAGGAAAGAAATAAAGAGAGTGAATTAAACAGTGAAACTGGATATTACATAGGAAAAATAATAAAAAAAAAAAATGATAAATATAAAAAAATATATATTATAGTGAAAAATAAATATCTAAATTTTATAAAATAAATTTTCTATTCTAAATTTTAAATTTTAGATAATGATATGGATGCTCTAAGATTCCAAGTTGACTTAGAATCTTTGCATGTAGTCTACATCGGAAAATTCCTTTGCATGTACTCCCTGATGGGATTGATAAAATAGTTTTATGTGTTATTTTTTTTATCAATATAAAAGAGTAAAAAATTAGTATATATGATAAAGATTTGAGTATAAATTATTTAAGATTGAGTACTAATTTAAAAATTTTGAGTATTATTTGAAAAAAATTAAGTATATATTCTTTCAGTATATAGTAAGAATTTAAATATACATTATAAAAATTTAAAATGAATTGATTTAGATTGAGTATTATTTGAAGAAATTTGAGTATAAAATTTAGAAATTTGAGTATGTGAGGTTGCACATCAAGATTTTCACATGAGGAATTATCAAAACTGTATATTCAAATTTTCTAAATTAATACTCAATCTCAAATAATTTATACTCAAATCTTTACAATCTATACTGAATTTTCACTCTTTTATACTCAATCTATCATGAAGTGAATGTAAAAAATTTATCAAATGAGTAGTGCATTCAAATATCAATTTGGGATTGAGGAGTTTTCTCTAATTATCTGAAATATGTAAAATTTATTTTATTTACTTATTTTGAATATAATTAAATAAATAAAGCGGACTGCAACATTCTTACGAACACCTGGTCTTCGTCCTAACTCCTAACCAGAAGAAGAGAAAACCGACGATGGCGGAGGGACAGGTGAGGGATCTGTGGAGGGAGGCGCGGGAGCTCGGCCTGGGAATATCCGGTGAGGTAGAGCGTCTTGAGTCTCCGCCGTCTCCGCTTGTGTTCCTTCGGGATTTCGTGGCCGCTAACAAACCCTGCATCATCTCCCGAGCCGCCACCCTTCACTGGCCCGCCGTTGCCCGCTCCCTCTGGTCCGATGACTCCTACCTATGCCAAGCCCTCGATGGATGCGAGGTCTCCGTCCACTTCACCCCCCACGGCCGCGCTGATTCCCTTGTTCCGATCCCGCCCGGTGTTACCGGCGACGCCCCCCGCGATCTCTGCTTCGCCTCCGCCTTCGCCCGGACCATGGAGTTCCAGGAAGCGCTTCGCGTTATCTATTCTACCGGATCTCCGTCATCCCCGGTCGTGGCGTACGCCCAGCAACAGAATGACTGCTTCAGGGCGGAGTATTCCGCATTGTCAGCAGATGTGGAACCGCACATCCCGTGGGCGACCGAGGCGCTCGGCTGCCTCCCGGAGGCCGTCAACCTCTGGATCGGCAATGGGCGATCGGAGACGTCGTTCCACAAGGACCACTACGAGAACCTCTACGTTGTGGTAACAGGGGAGAAACACTTCCTCCTGCTCCCCCCAACTGAGGTCCATCGTCTCTATGTTCGCTCTTATCCGGCCGCCCAATACGTTACCTCCTCCTCCGCGGTAATTTCTTTCTTCTGACAGCAAATTCACTCTCCTCTGTGTTATTTCTTCTCCAAGTATGATACCATGTGGCGTGCCGCAGGAAATGGGGAAGCTGAAGCTGGAAATGGTGGAACCGAAGATTCTTGTTCCTTGGTGTAGCGTCGACCCTTACCCTCCATCACCTGAGGTCATGGCTGAGCAGAGAACGTCTTTCCCCCTATATTTCAATGGCCCGAAGCCATTTCAATGCACTGTTAAAGCAGGGGAGATCCTTTACTTGTAAGTTCCACCTATGGCATCTGCAGTAAATCAAAAGCCGCTTCTTTAGTTAAATTTATTATTTCTTTGTTGTTTTTGTTTTCTTCTTGACAGTAACTATGTAAACCGTATTCTCTAACACTTCCAGTCCATTTACAAACTATCTTAAGAGAAACTTGCTTCATTTTTTGTGCATGTTAACATATTTACTATCCTGTTAGGCTGATGTCTAATGAGATTCTAGGTGAACTAATTTCACCACTTTGTTTCCAAATGGATACCGAAGTTGATTTATATCTGATTTTGCAAAGAAAATGTCAATCATAATGCAGGCCAAGTATGTGGTTTCATCATGTCAGTCAAACACCTGACAGCAATGGACGGACAATTGCTATCAACTATTGTGAGTCACTGTACTAATGCTTGTATAACATACCCATCCCTGTTGCCCGACCAATTTCTGTTTTTGTTGTTCTGTTGATTTTAAAAATGTTGTCTCATGGCTTTTCCTCTTCCACTTCAGGGTATGATATGGTGTTTGATATGAAATATGCATACTTCAATTTCTTACAATCCATCAGTTTCTCTCATCGTACCAATGAGCCTTCCAGAAAGATATGCAATTCTTGTGATGTATCTGATCTTTCAGAAGATTCAGAATTGGAATCCAGAAGGAAAGGATGATAAATTATATTTGATGAGCAATCAGCTTGCACCCAATTGTTGATGGTACCATCAATCAACAAATTAACATTGGGCGAATGTTCGAGTATTGATTTGTGAGACATTAGTAAGGTTGCCAATTTTATCAGTTGAGGGTAGTAGATTCAATACTGTTATGTTGTCTATGAAGTCCATTGTTTTTAAGATTAGACTAGTGTTTCTCTGTAAGCATACATTCTCCGAACTAAAATTTTACAGGTCTCATAGATAGCTCATTTTGCTTGTATAGAGACCCAATAATGGAATTTCTACCTTTTAATCCATTAAATTGTATTGGCTGTCAACATTTTGGAATGCAACGAAAGATGTTACTTCAAAAATCAATTCCTTTTCAAGGTGATTCAAAGAAACTTTTTTTTTACTACAAACTATTTAGTGATGGTTTGTCTATGAAATGATTGGAAACTAAAATTTGTTTGGGCTTTTGCAAGCAAAACTTTACTAAACCCCTGATCTCCTTGTCACTATAGAAGTTTTAACAAGCATGTGACATAATGGGCTTTTGTTTTGCTTCGACTGTAGTCTTATTAGCACTCTTCTCTTTTGTTGTGTCATCTCTATGGCCTGCTGATAATACCGTCGAAATGCAGAATGGCCCTTGCAGCCTTTCCCCAGTGGATTAATATTTTGAGAATGATGGAGACTGTAGAGACACAATAAAACAATTTAGTAAGTCTGCTTCTTTTCGACAAACTATTATCACTTGATATATTCTGTCTTTTGTTGCATGAATTCTTGCACAGCTGCTAGAATTTCTGGCTGTATATGTTTTGGAATGAACGATATACTTCGTTGTTTTTTCATATTTAAAGAAAAAATAATCAACTGCTTCTCAAAGTGATAAAGTGGTCCTATTATTTGACTACAAGATGATGGGAATTAACGTGTGGACTCTGTAAGCATACTTACAAGCCTCGAATCTCCTTCTCACTGTAGGAGCTTTTGGTAGGGATGTGAATTAGTGAACTTTGATTTTATTTTTATTTTAACACTTTAGTCCCTTTTGGCACTCCTCACTTTTAACTTTTCCTATGTGTGGTCTGTACGGTCTATTGAAATTGTAGTGGAAATGCAGAATGCTCTTTGATCATTGGTATCATATTTAGGTGGACACTTGAGAGAAACAATAAAGTCTTTAGGAGTGCATGCTTCTTTTCAACAAACTATGTACTTGAGATATCCTGGCTGTAACTTTAGTTGCATGAACTTCTGTTGTCATGCATAAAATAATTCTAGCTTGCAGAATTTTCCCCCTTTTTTACATAAAAATAGATTAATTAATTAAACACATGTTAAATCGAGAACCTGAAACAGTTTCATTTTGTGTTTTTACTGGAGATGCTGCTCCAGGAAGGGCCCAGATATAGACTCAGGTTTTCTGGTTCACATTCTGAACAAGAGGTAATCTTCTTGACATCATGAGATGGCCATATGTTGGGTTCTTTTTGCAAGTTTAAATATTGTACGAGTACCAGCATAAATTGGAACCACTTCTAGCTTCTATTCTCATTCTGTCTTACAATAACATATTTCTAATTGAAATTGAACTTTGAATTTTGATATATGCATCATGCTTTAAATGGTTAATTTTGTCTATTATTAGGATCTACTTATCTTCTCTTAATTTAATCTTGACACTATATTGCATTTTACCTCATTTTTCTCAACATTTGAAGCAACATTTAATTCCTCACGGGCATTAAATAAATATGCTTTGCCAATGAGTAATCATACAAGTCCATTATAGAATCTTTTTCTTAAAGGGCAGATTAATTACCCATAATCCATATTATTTACCTGTTGATTACAATTTAGTTTTAATATATCTCATGCTCAATCATCTCTAATATCTCCATGCACGACCCCTATAGCTCACATCTTCAACACTCACCTTCAAACTAATCATAATTGTACACTAGTCGTAAATGCAACATTTGACTTTTAATTCATGGGTATAAATTACCATACACCTAACACATCTTCTCAAAAAACAGCATTATTCTTTCCCCTTTATATTATTCCATATCATAGTAAAGTTATTTTTGTTAGGTGTTCATGTATGTTGGAATAGTCGGCTATTTAGCTTTGGGAAATAATGCAAGGAGCATAAGTTTGATGGATCACTTTAGTATCATATATATGAATATGAGAACCGTCACATGTATGACTAGTAAGTCAGAGAAAGTTGTTAGTATTTTAGTTTTCTTGTCACCTTCAGGAGGTTCAGGGGAGTAACATGAAGGCATACTCGAGGGGTTGGCTTCATTGCATGCATGGGTACGTTGCCGAAGATATTATTGGTGGAGTGGTAGTTCACTTTTTCTCCACTGGAATGATATAGAAATGGGTCCTTCTTCATCCTAAAACCATAATTAATAATGTTGTAGTTCTACTTGCAATTGCATAAGTTAAGGAGTAACGGAATGGCAAACATGTGTTATTTTTTAGTTTGAAGGCATTAGTTTACATTGTAGAGAATTCAGAGTTTTCTCCTGGATAGGTCACCATATTTGCAGTAATGTAATGGTCCTTGCTGAAAGAAGAGGCAATAATTTTCTTTTTTAGCTAGAACTAAATATCCAATCTCTCGGGCCGATTAATCCAAATGACCAGCTTAGTCCTGTAGAAGTTTCTCACTTGCTATCAGGATAAATCCGAAAGTGCTCACAGCGGACAGTCTAGCAACTCAACATCCCAGGTTTGTCATCTCACGGAGGAAAATGCCCTGCAATGCGCCGTAGTTGAGAATCGAACCATGGATATTTGAGAGGTTGAATAGGTACCCTGCCACTACACCGAAGTCCCAGGGGCAGAGGCAGTCATATTCTAGTGAGCACAATAAGGGAGAGAGAGGTCATTCATCATGAATTTATAGGATGGAAGGTGCACGAGGAGGGATGCTAGGCAAGGGAGGGAGCTTTTGAGGTAGACTAAGTAGATGGCGAAGATTAAAGGGCAATGGAGATTTTTTATTATTATTATTATGACGTATGGCTTAAATGCAGGAAAGGAAGATAGGTGAGAAAAAATTGAGTATTATATATATATATATATATATTGGAAAATATTATCCTACTTATTTTATGGTTCTATATATATATATATATATAGGAAAATATTATCCTACTTATCTTATGGTTCTATATATATATATATAAAACAAAGTAAATTTAAAATCAAATTTCAGAAACTGGTTCCAAAAATGAATCATCTTTTGCTTGAAATATACCTTAATTAATGGACCAGCTTGGAAATATTAATGCAATTCTTGTCATCTTGTGTAGTGAGAACAGACTTGTAATTCATCTCTCTTGTCATAGATTCCTCTCTATTTCGACAAGAACAATACCCTTTGACTTCACTTGATTGATTGATAGCCAAATAGAGCAACACCATGCAAAATGCACTCATGCGAAACTAAACCCAACTTTGGCCTGCATGTATATATTCCTTCCATCACAAGCATTCTTTCCAACTCCATACTAAACCCTTATACAATTTTTTCTCTCCAACATGTTAAGGAAATTGCTTTTACAACTCACTCATCCAAGGATTGGAGATCAATACAATACATGTAAAATGTTCACTTCACTTGTACTTTTCAAAGAATTGACCATTGTCATGTCAAAACACTGATTACAAAGGGGGAAAATGGATATTGTCTTGTTGTCTTAATTGGACCTCATAGTAGAATAAGGGCATCTCCAATGCAGAGAGGTTTTTGTGTGGTCCCCATCACAAAATAAAGGTAAAGAGAACAAGAATTGGGTCCGAAATTTCAAAACCCCTCCTTACTTTTCATTGACACATCAGTATAAAGAGAAAGTTAAGGAGCTCACAAAAAACTTCCATTCGAGATGCCCTAAGTGTAGTAATCTAGTTTAGGCTTATTAGATGAAAAACTTATCTTAACTTTTTTTCTAGAACAAGATTTTGTTAATTGGTCTAGTTCTATCTCTAATAATCTAGTTGAAAGTTATATATTTGTTAAAATTTATATCTTGGACTGACTAAATTTAATGTATATATATACTTCTATTATAAATGAAAATGGTATATAGATCTTTGAAGATAAAAGGTTTTTAAATTAATATTTTTCTAAGACTTAATTTCTTGAATGGTGAAAAATAATATGATAAAAATATATATGTTCTAATTAATTAATTAGATTATTTTACTAAAGGAAAGAAATAAATGCATAGACTGAAATAATAAGAATAACAAGAAGATGGGAACACTGTATAGGAACTTACAATCAATGAGACAGCATTACTACATGTACAACTTTACCTACCAAATGCCACAAATTAATAAATGTACGTAAGGATATGACGTATCTTGGAAAAATCAAGGAAATATTGATAGGTCCTGCATTTAATTAATAGTTAATGGGTGTCAGACCGGCCACCTTAAGAATTAGTTAGTTTGAAAAGTTGAAGATTTGGATTATCAAAAAAAAAAGTTAATGGGTGGGGTGCATAGAAAAGGGTATTCTCCTCGCTGGTTGTTTAGCTATCCACAGATTTGAATAATAAGTTTATCATGAAATAATGTTCTTGAGGGGAAGTAGATATATTTAATTTGGCACATTCATTTTTAAACTAATATCGCATTTTAAATGCACTATAACAAATATACATTATATGTTTAATCTCGCATTGTCAATTTTGGGCTAGGGCACACTTTGATTTGTGTCTTAATACTAAGGTATGTGCTTAGCTTGTGGTTAGTTAGGTTCGTTATGGTTGGACTAGATATGGATCAACTTGAGTTTGCATTGGCATTCACACTGCTTCCTCCAATGTGTTCAAGCTTTTCTTCTTACCAGTACCGCCTCTATCCTCTTCGTATGGAACCAAGATCAATTACCATTTATAGGAGCAAGGTTCAAATCCCTAGGGTTTATTCTCTTAGGGAATAAGTTTCTTCCACCTAGGAAGCCGCTCAGTACGATTTATCTCCCTTCCATATAGCCTTGGGGCAGATAGTGAAGGAGCGTCGGGGTGAGTATTATCACCTTTTTGCATCACAAGATCAACTACCATTCTCCATTTGTCATCATCGCCTTGCTCCCACACTCATCAATGCCAAGGAATGCTTGTGTAACTACTAGCTACGCATTAATCATATACATGATGAATGAATACCATAGTGAGATATTTGTTGGTGTTTATGGCATTGTTGATGAACTTATTGTTGTTGTTGAGAGAGACTTTATGCTTTAGTTCGTAACTTCATATGTCGTTACACTTGTTCAGTTGCACATTGGTGTTGACTTTTTTTTCTTCTCTTATCTCCAATTTTAGTATACCTATAGTGAGTTGATTGTGTTATACATGTACAATTGAATGTTATTTCCTTCTTTTTTTTATTCTTTTGTGATGACATCGATCGCTTAGAATATCATGAATGTATAACAAAGTCTAGTGTTCAAATACAGATCGATCAACCTCAAATGAAGCTTAACAAGTCGACTCATTCTGCTGTTATTTCAAAACATTGCTGAAGTTGATTCAGTAACTTGGCTTTCCTTATCAATAGTTACAACTTACATATGCTTGCTGTGTGGGCCCCGGGACTGAAGGCAACAGACATCCCATCCCATCACAGGTACACAAGTAGACCCTAAAAAACTCCACCCTCTTCTCTGTGATGTATCAGTTTCGATCCTGATCACGTACTTGTTCTATTACCTCTTTTCGTGCTGCATGGCCCATGCATTATAGCAGACTGTTGGCGTGCTGACGTGCGTGGATGCAGCAGCTTCAAGAAGTAGCAATGCCATGTTTGGCATCTACTCCAAGTCAACTATTAAAAAAAGACATTGATGAATTTCTCTCTCACAAGAGATCAACCCAAGAGTTGCCGTATATTTCGTGTACAGCTGCTGATGCAATCTCATTTTTTGCTAAATCCAGTTCCTAGAACTTGTTAATTAATCTACCTTCATGTCACTCAGATTCTGTAAATTGAGATCGCAAGTAATTTTCTGTGTTTCTATAATTTTGTGAAACTCTAGGGGTATTCTGAAATGAAAGTTAAATGCTATGAGCATTTTTGGCCCAAAAAAGCATGCAATAAATGTGATGGGGGGAAAAAGTATATATGTGAAAGGAAAATATAGCACATACTAATAACAATGCAAGAAACTTCAATTATTATTATTGAAGACTGGGAAGAACATCTAAAGATAAGAAAAATAATAACATTTAATGAAAGACCAAGGAATTACATTTAGAATTTAGAGTTGAAAACAAAAGGGAAAAAAGGGGGGGGCATGCTTATGCACATCCAAAACTCTGAATTACATATAGTGTAGTTAAAGCTTGCTAATAAAGATCCTTGTTGTTTTGCTTCTACAAGAATGGCATCTCATGGACAAATAGAAATAACTTACCACAGTACTTGAATTCTTGCTCCCAATCTCTCTCCTAAAAAGGGCTTCCACCCCCACTGTCAAACTGACAAGCTCACAAACTCCTCCATTTTGAGCTCTTCCTTGTGCACCAGGCCTCTCATTAAATTCCTTACAATGGCACCAAGCTCTAACAGCACCATCCTTCTGCAGCCCCTGCTTCATTCTGTGGTTGGTGCCTCAGGGATAAGGTTAGTACTGCTCTCTCTCTCTCTCTCTCTCTCTCTCTCAATTCTTGAGGTTTAATATGTTGTGGATTTGGTAGGAGGAAGAAGAGGAGGAGGAGGAGGAAGAAGAAGAAGAAGGGGAGATAGGTCAAGACAAGTGCTGTGGGGGATCAAATTCAAGGAGTTGGCAACTAATTAGCAAGAGATGGGCCATCACTCATGCTGCAACAAACAAAAGGTGAGGAGGGGCCTCTGGTCTCCTGAGGAAGATGAGAAGCTCATCAAATATATTTCCACCTATGGCCATGGCTGCTGGAGCTCAGTCCCAAAACTTGCAGGTTATGCATATATAAACTATACTAACTAGCTACTTCATAAATTCATATATACATTATCATAATAAACGTAGAAAATTATTGGATTATATTAATGAAGTTCTTATAAATGAGCTAGAGATCTTTGCAATCTCTGCCGAGCTATGCATTCCAATGCAACAAACTAGTAGACAATTAAGTTCAGTTGGTCATAAACTTATTGTTTCTAAAAGCCAAACAAAAAAGAACAAAAACTTTATAGGTTTCTGTGAAAGCATATATAAAGCATAATTATATTTGCTTAAGTGAATTTTAGAGGTGATTATGATGAAATACACGTACCAAATAGTAGTTCCTATATGTGTCTCTTGCTAGATTCTTTTTTTCCATGAAAGTTAATTTTCTTATAGTTTTGTTCTGGACCAGGCAGGCATTAAATTAATTAAAAATTAATAATAACGGAAACTGATTAAAACTTGGTTTCTTTTTGTCCGAATTGGTAAATCTATATTGGCACAGGGTTACAAAGATGTGGAAAGAGTTGCAGGCTTAGATGGATCAATTATCTCAGGCCTGACCTCAAAAGAGGGAGCTTCACTCCTCAAGAAGAATCTCTCATCATTGATCTCCACAGAATGTTAGGTAACAGGTATTAATTAATTCAAACTTCATATGAGTCTCTACATATTTTCTTTTCTTCCAAGATTCTTAAAGAATTTGATAGGATGAATTGTGACTGGATATTAATCATGATTTGATTAAGCTGTTATCATAATCAAATCAACTAACAAAATAAATTCTGTGCAGATGGTCACAGATAGCCAAGCAACTCCCAGGAAGAACAGACAATGAGGTGAAGAATTTTTGGAACTCCACCATTAAGAAGAAGCTCATCTCTCATGCCATGGACAACCTCAATCCCATGCCAATGCCTTCAGGGGACGAACACCTCCTCTTAAACCCACTGCCCTCATTCCCAGTTCCAAACGAGCAGCTCTTATGCAACCCAGAGCAGCTCTACTTCCACCTCAATGCAATCAACAACATGCCAATCCTGCCTACTTATGAAAGCAGCAGCTCCACCGACTTCACCGGGCCAGAGCCCAGCCGGTTACATCATCGACTCGACCCTAATTGCACCGTCTCTCCAACAAGCATCAACTTCAACAGTAATATCCACGAACAACTTTTACAATCCTCTGGCGTTGGCATATATTAATGAAGCCATTCCTCTATTGCACGCAAACAATAGTAGGGCTGCTGCTGCAGGCTTCTTGGTGAATAATTTTGACCCGAATAGTTCGTTGGATCAGACACAGGTAGAATCAATTACTGTGGATGGTCAGCAGATGGATGAATTAATTGGTGGCAGGGCTCCTGCAAAGTACAAGGATGTGGTGATCTCCACTTCACTAGCAGAAACAGAAGCAGTAATAGCTACTGACAGTAACAATGATGTCCTCGCTAAGGTTTCTGGCGTGCAGCAGTCACTTTGGATTCAGTAATTCATATCATATACTGTCAACGTAAAAAAATAAATCACTGCATGATATAACGCAAGAGGTGTAGAGAGACAGATTTATGGAAGCTAGATTTAAAAACAAACAAACTGTGAGGAAATTAAGTGTATGTATTAATATATGGAGCAATTAATATATGATATATATGTGTCTGTGTATAATACACTTTCTCCTATGCATGCTGATAGAGTGAACCAGTACAAGGAATAGGCCAACGCAATTAAAGCTACAAAACCATAACATGACGAAGGGCAACACCTCCACCAAAAACTAACTACTAGTACAATTACTCACACTGCTAAATGCCAAATTGTGAACTTTCCTCCAGTTCATAAAGAGCCACATTTGCTTGGGGCAGCTGTGTGTGGTCAAATGAGCCCACTCGGATAATGTGGGAGCATATCAATGTGCATCTTCCTCGTCTACAACAAAGCCTAGCTTCTATCTCCACCTTAATTCTTCCTCATCCCCCATTCCTCTTCCTAATCAAGTCCCAAATTCTTCATTCGCCTCAATTCTTCCTTGCAGCCTCTCCTCTTCACATTGTGCATCCACCTCAATTTTCTTCTTCTTCTTCTTCTTCTTCTTCTTCTTCTTCACCTGCGTTGGTGCTTGGCATAGTCACTAGCACAATTGGCACGTCTCATTCTAGCAAGGGATTGAAGCTCTAGTTCGGAACGAGATTTCAAACCTCAAAACAAAGTGAGCAGCCATGACCAGAACAAATTAACAAGGAAATTGAAGAGAAAAAGTTATCTAAGATCAGTCTCTGTTTCGTTACTTTAGGCTTTCTGTTGTTTTCTATTCATCTATAAAAAAAATGATTAATTGGATTAGGTACCAAATCGTCGAATTTGGGACAACTGATTCGATCCAACGGAATTTTTCATCGACCGTAGGATAAATTGAAAAATACTCATAGTGGACGATTCAGAAACTTAACATCCTACAATTACACATCCCATTTGAAAGAAAAAATTTATAAAATTCGTCGGAGTTGAGGATCGAATCACGATTCTTAAAAGATAATTAAATACCCGCTGTATCATAGTGTGAGGGTTTTTTTTCATTCATCTAGGTGCTTGGGAAGCACTGCATGCATGATTATTTTGATAGATTAGTATAAAATTTAACCAGGCTCTTTATTTTTTACAAAAACTTGTGTAGCTTAGGGAAGCACATTTGTATTGGATCGAACCTACATTGGACCCAATTAAGGCCATGATCAAATCATCTACCCATCGATTTCTAATTTTTCATAAAATTATGAAATTAATTTTAAATGTTGGCCTCTAACTTTTCAAACTTTTAGAATTTTTTAACTATGCCCTATGGGTTGGCACGGTTGATCTTCAAATAGATATTTATTTTAATGAATTTATTTTTTAACGGATACTAAATGTCTTATTTAGTCGGCAGAACCTGATTTAATATAAGAACTAGTATAATACCCATACGATACACGAGAATCTTACACAATTCAAATAACATATTTAGTGATAATATATATATATATATATCAATTTTTATTATTAAATAAAAAATTAAAATTTATATTCGGTTTAGGCGGGAATCCTAAGTTCCCTGTGAATGTCACGTCTGCATGCAAAACTGTATTTTATAGATATTAATAGATAGATTTAATATCAAAGTGACGAATGACCTACATATCAGATATTAAACTGATAAGAACAGATACTAAAGGCCTATATTTCATTAAAATTAAATTAAATTAATTTTTTATGTACTTTACTGTGTTCATTATAACTTATTTAAAAGTTTTTTATTTAGAAAATTTATATTCGGTTTAAAAAAGGGATAGGTCTAAAATTTATTATTTATTAATTAAAAAATTTTTATTTAGAAAATTTATATTCGATTTAGGCGGGAATCCTAAGCTCCCCGTAAATGTCACATCTGCATGCAAAACTGTATTTTATAGATATTAACTAGTATAATACTCGTATGATGTATGGGAATCTTACACAATTCAAATAACATGTTTAGTGATAATATATATATCAATTTTTATTATTAAATGAAAATTTAAAATAAAAAATAATTTTATTTCATCATATATTCATGTCAATATAAGATATAGTATATTTTTTATAATATAAGATATTAATGGTGACCATAAGTTTTACAAGGATGGTAGATATGGATGCGATCTAAAGTTTACTTTGCTTGATAGGGGTGTGTCAGGCCTGTACTATAGTGCAACATACAAGCGACACATGAAGACCCTAATAGCAAGCTACTGTGATGGGTCATCCCCCATATAAAAATTAATTTAATATCAAAGTGGACCAATGACCCACATATCAGATATTAAATTGATAAGAACATATACTACACTTGATCTTAGCCAAAAGGTCAAGAAAGGTATGAGTTGTTTTACCGTTCTTTGTCCATTAAGATCTGAATTTTTCTTTTTAGATTTGTAATTCTATATTTTTTTTGAATTTTTATTTTTAATTATAAATTTTTTATTTAGAAAATTTATATTCGATTTAGGCGGGAATCCTAAGTTCCTTATGAATGTCACGTCTACATACAAAACTGTGTTTTATAGATATTAATAGATAGATAGATAAATAAGTAAAAAAAATAACTTTAATTTTTATTTAAAAAAGGAGATTAATGATACAATCATAAATTTATAGAGATCTATAAATATTAATTTACACTGTCCAAATTTTAACAACTAAAATCCTGTCTTAATTAATTACATCATTCTCTAAATAAATAAGCAACTATGTAATATATGATACAACTTGTGTCTTCTCCAAATCCTATAAATTCTAAAAAAGAAATAAAAATTCAAAAGAGAAAACATAAAATATAAGGGCATGGATTTAATTACGTCAAAATATGAGATAATAACATAAAGCATAAATAAAATATGGCAAAGAACCTGATTAAAGAGTTATATCCTTGTCTTTAATGTCGTTGGCTTGAATCCCCGTTGAAGAAGATGAAGCGTAAGCGAGAGAAAGGTCTTCCAAGGAGCTTTGGGGATGATGACGCTGTAAGACTTCTTGTCGATGTGGAATAAGAAATTAAGTCAAGATGATGCCCTAAACCCTTGGGAACCTCCCTTTATATAGGAATCAATTTGTTATCAGCCCATAGATGATTATAGATTTGACTAAAGGATTCTACACATTGAACCCGTATCCAATAATCTGAACCTAATAAATATAAATTAGATTACTTTAAAGAGCTCAAATTATATTTACATGTGTAACTTATAAATAAGCTCACCTAATAAGGATAATAATATCTAACAATATAATTTCTATTATAATCTACATAAAGAAAATGAAAAATTGGAGTTTTTTTTCAGTTTTAAACTCAGGTTGCATATTTCTTGAGTTTCTTCTTGGGTTCTTTTTAATATCTTCTCTTAGCTGACCTCATCTTTACAACTGTATAGCAACATTCTGAACATTATAACTCTTGACCCCGATATCAAAATGCGGTGATTTTTTTAATTAAAAATCATTCATAGATCTATAAATTAAATAAAAGATCGTCTCATTCTGATATCCGAGTCAAAAAAATATGATATTTGAAAATTTATTACACGGTTGTAGCAACTATTATTGAGTAGCTGTTACATGTTATAGCAGCTACTGTCAAGTAGCTGCTATAACTGTGTAATAAACTTTGAATACCATAACTTTTAACTCGGATATCAGAATGAAGTGATATTTTTTTAAAATTATATATTTTTTAACGATCTTCGATTCTAAAAACTTCCTTATTTTAATATCGGAGTTAAAAGTTATGATGTTCAGAAAGTTGCTACACAGTTATAGTAGCTACTGTGAGTAGCTGCTACAACTGTGTAGCAACCTTCCAAATATCATAACTTTTGACTCCGATATCAAAATGAGACTTTTTAATTTGAATGGAAGATCATTCAGGAATCTATAATTTTTTTTTTAAAAAAAGATCACCTTATTCTGATATTTGAGTCAAAAATTATGGTATTCAAAAGTTTACTATACAGTTATAGCAGCTACTCATAGAAGCTGCTACAACTGTGTAGTAATATTGTGAATATCATAACTTTTGACTCTGATATCAGAATGAGGTGATTTTTTTTAATTGAAGATCGTTTAAAGATCTATAATTAAAAAAAAGATCGTCTCATTCTAATATCAGAGTCAAAAATTATGATATCCGAAAGTTTACTATATAGTAGCAGTTATTCAAAAGTAGCTGCTACAATATAAAACAACTATTCAACAATGGCTGCTATATGTTGTAGCAGCTACAACGAGTATTAGCTACTCAATAATAATTGCGTAATAAATTTCAGAATACTATAACTTTTGATTCAAATATCAGAATAAGACGATCTTTTTTAAAAATTATAAATCTTTGAACGATCTTCGATATGAAAAAAAATCGTCTCATTCTAATATCGAAGTCAAAAGTTATGATGTTTGGAATATTGCTACATGGTTGTAGTAGCTATTGCGAGTAGCTGCTACAACTGTGTGTTGGGGCAATCTATGGTCCGGAGTGACCATGTGTTTTGATAGCACGGTGAAGGGTGGCATGGAGGCAAGTCGTGGGCTTGTGCGCGCATCGAGGGACCATGGACAAAGCAGGGATGATGAGCCAAGGGACGCGGACTTCGAGCCATGCGTGAAGGATGATATGGAGGCAAGCCGAGAGCTTGCGTGCACATCTGAGGGACGACAACCGAAGACGAAGAGGGCGTGAAGGCCACAGATCAAGGCTGCTGGATGAAGAGTCAACGAAGTCGTGACGGTTCGAGTGCTTAGTGAATTGTACTCGAGAAATCCTAGGGTTGAGTGCTGAGGGAAATGTACTCGGGAAGGGGAAACCTTAGGTGTAGAAGTGGGTTAGCCGACTGGTGTCAGGGTAGTCGACTGGTGAATACCACAAAAAGATCAGTCGACTGGTAATGGACCAGTCGACATTAGTCGTGGTCAGTCGACTGCCCCTGGAGCAGTCGACTGGTGTGGCTGGAAATTCGAACGTTAAGCTGTAACGGTCGAATTTAGGTGGGATCAGTCGACTGGTAATGGACCAGTCGACTGGTAGGCGTCTTCTCAGCTTGAGCTATATTTAAGGGAGCTCGTTTAAGGTTATTTCTTCTTGGCGAAACTTGCTTGGTTAAAGCTTGTTAGTAGCCTATATTTCTCAGGGATTGTCCAAGCTTTGTGGCGAGACTTCTCCACCCACAAGGAGCGACAAGAGCTAGCCGGAGGTGCTCCGGGGAATCATCCACCGAAGGATTAGAGATCGTCCATCTTACGGATAGCCATGGAGTAGGAGTTTCATCTCTGACCACGTAGATCGGTTTGTGTTAGCATTGTTTTAGTTTTTATTTTGTATTTCCGCTTGCGCATGCTGACGTTGTAGGTAAAAAAATCTAGAAAAGTTATTCACCCCCCCCCCCACCCTCTAGCTTCAATGTAAGATCCTAACACTGTGTAGCAACCTTCTGAACATTATAACTTTTGACTCTGATATCATAATGATATAATATTTTTTTGAATCGAAGATCGTTCAAAAATCTATAATTAAAAAAAAAAGGATTGTCTCATTCAGATATCTGAATCAAAAGTTATGATATTCAGAAGTTTACTACACAATTGTAGTAGTCACTCCCAGTAGCTGCTACACCTATGTAGTAATATTTCGAATATAACTTTTGACTCCAATATCAGAATAAGATGATTTTTTTCAAATCAAAGATCATTCAAAGATCTATAATTTAAAAAAAAAGGTTGCATCATTTTGATATCCGAGTCAAAGTTATGACATTCAAAATTTTATTACACAGTTGTAGCGGCTATTATTGAGTAGCTGCTACAACATATAGTAACCATTGCTAAATAGCTGCTACATGTTATAGCAACTACTATCGAATAACTGCTACAATTGTATAGCAAAATTTTGAATATCATAACTTTTAAATCGAATATCAGAATAAGACCATCTTTTTTTTTAAATTATATATCTCTGAACAATTTTCGGTTAAAAAAAATATATTATTCTGATATTGGAGTCAAAAGTTATGATGATTGAAATATTGCTACATAATTGTAGCAACTGTTGGAGCAATCTAGGTGCCCTAGGTTTTGATATTTGGGAAAAGGTTTAAGTTAGGTTTATGGCTATATTTGATATGCATTGTGAGTGTGCAGGATATATGCACAACAAGAAAAGTTCAAGTGGGATCTTGGCAAAGGAAAACCCGATAACAACGATCGAGGCTAAAGAAAGCTTCAGAAGGCAAGTCGTGAAGGATGGGAAGGCATCCGAGGGACGCAAGGCTGATGGAGGAGGCTAGAAGGCTAAGTCTAGGTTGGTCGGGCGAGGACGAGTGCTAAGTGAATATACTCTAGGCTGAAACTCTAGGTTTAGGGTTTGGGCATTCGATTGCTATTGGGAGCAGTCAACTGGTAGAGGTCACAGAAAGATCAGTCGAATGATTTTTTGTGCAGTCGACTAGTGTCGGCTGAATTCGAACGTTGGGTTGTAACGTTCGAATTCGACAGCTGACAATCGACTGGTGTTGACACCAGCCGACTGGTAATGACTGGATTAGAGACGAGCTCTATTTAAGAGAGCTCGGTTTGGCTGGGCAAAGGTTGACGAAATAAGCTTGGATAAAGCTTATTAGTAGTCTACAAGTGCTCAGGTGTGCTTGCAAGTTTGTAACGAGGTTTCTCCACCCATAAAGAGCTACACGAGCTAGCCGGAGTCTTTCCGGGGAGTCATCCACCGACGGATCGGGATTGTCCACCTTATGGACTGTCGTGGAGTAGGAGCGTCGTCTCCGAACCACGTAAATCAACGCGTGTTAGCAATTTATGTTTCTTGTTAGTTTTATTTTGTATTCCGTTGTGCGCTAACAAGTGTAGGAAGAGAAGCGCGAATCAAGTAAGTGATCGGCTATTCACCCCCTCTAGCCGTACGATAGAGCCCCAACAGCAAGTACTGTGAGTAACTATTATAACTGTGTAGTAAAATTCTGATTACCATAAGTTTTGACTCGGATATCAAAATAATTAAGGCGATCTTTTTTTAAAATTATAGATTTCTGAACTATCTTCGATTCAAGAAAAATCACCTCGTTCTAGAGTCAAAAGTTATGATGCTTGAAAGATTGCTATATAATTGTAGCAGCTACTCACAAGTCACAATAGCTACTACAACTGTGTAGTAATATTCCGAATATCATAACTTTTGACTCTGATATTAGAATGACATGATTTTTTTAATCGAAGACCGTTCGAAGATCTATAATTAAAAAAAATGTATATCATTCTGATATCCGAGTTAAAAGTTATAGTATTCAAAAATTTATTATACAGATGTAGTAGCTATTATTAAGTAGCTGTTATATGTTGTAACAGTTACTATCGAGTAGCTGCTATAAATGTATAGTAAACTTTCAAATATCATAATTTTTGACTCAGATATGAAAATGAGGCGATCTTTATTTAAAATTATAGATCTCTGAATGATTTTCGATTCTAAAAAAATTACCTCATTCTGATATTAGAGTCAAAAGTTATGATGTTTGGAATATTACTACATAATTATAGCAACTATAGTGAGTAGCTGCTACAACTATGTAGTAAATTTTTAAATACCATAACTTTTGACTCGGATATTAGAATGAGTCGATCATTTTTTTTAAATTATAGATTTCTGAATGATCTTCAATTCAATAAAAAAATCATCTTATTCTTATATCGGAGTCAAAAGTTATGATGTTGGAAGTTTGTTACACTGTTGTAGCAGCTACTCATAGTAGAGAATGACTTATTTTATTCCTGAATCTGTTACAATTCATTAACCCTAAACACTAAAACTGTCCGCTTTAGATTGTTTTCTTTGAGAGTTTGAACTTCATACTGCACGTCCTTTCTTTTCCTCTCGATGTAAAGGACGTAGGTGCTTGATTTTTACCATAATATGCTTCAAAAGTTTATTTTGCCGCCTCTTTAATTTTGTAATTCTTGTGTAAGATTATAAACCCTTAAAGGTATCAACTTGTTTATATTGTTCTACCTAGGCATCTTAATTCCCAGCCTATCGACCTTTAAAGATAACATTTGTTTTCACCGATATTAAAAATATTATTTAGAATCACGTATAAAGAATTTATTTGTGTTAAAGGGAATTACAACTTATCATCGAATAAACTATTTGCAAAGTTTCCTACAAATTATATAACACAAAAAATTAATATTTCTAATAAAAGAATGCAGCACTTACAATAAAAATATTTTATAGAAAAAAATATACACCAGATATGGAGGACTTACGATCGAGTGTGGAAGTTTGAGAGAGACAGCGTCACCTTTGTTTTTGTTGCTAAATTGCGAAAAATGTATAGTCGGTACTGTAAAGTAATTGCGTTATTTTCTATAACGTGTAGCAGTTCTACTGATGAATAAAGCTAATTTGAGCTTGTAGTAGCTATTAACCAGTAATTGCTACAACACATGTTTGACGTTGTACCAGTTCTTGTCCAGTAGTTATTACAACTTGTAGCAAATACTCATACAAAATCTGCTACAACGTTGTCGTAGCTATTTCAAACTAGCTAATTTGTTTTCACATTATAGTAGCAGAGTAAATATTTCTATAAATCTACTATTAACCAACTATAAATAATATTGTAACTAATTTTGCTTAAATAGTTGCATAAAATATTTCAGTTCTATGTAGTAGAACTTCTACGTTGTAGCATTTTATAAAATTTTGCAATGTTGATATTTGCCAAAGTTCCTGTAAATAAGATAATAAAAAATATAATAATTTTTCTGTTATAGTAGTTTTAAGGTTTTAACAATTTCAATGTTATAACAAGAACAAGGTTGTAGTATCAACTTTGAGGTAGTTACTATAATGTGTATCACCATATAGAACTGTAGTAGCTGACATTATAGTTGAAAATCCTATTAAAAAAATCGCAAAGCAGAATGAAAGGAGTGGGTCGGTACCGTCAGGTTTTGTTTGAGTTTGGGGATCTTCGTCAGCCGGCGAGAAAAGTCGTGAGGTAACTTTGTTTGCGTCTAGCGAAAGAAGGAGCGACAACGATGGAAGACGACGATGAAGGTAGGAGCAAGATCGACGGAAGACGGCGACGAAGGAGAAGGGCGCGAGAGGGAGGGAAATTTAGAATTTCAGAAAATGAAGAAAGAGTGAGAGTTTTTATAATGGAGGCGGAAAGGGAGAGAGAATAAACAAAAATATTTTAATATTAAAATGAGCAAACGGGAGAGAGAGAACAAAAGGTTTTTTTTAATATAGAACACTGAGTTGGCAGTGCCACGTGAGCGCGTTGTTCATGATCACTCGTAAAGCGTCGGACAAAATATATATATATATATATATATATATATATATATATATATATATATATATATATATAGTGAAGCACACTTTTCAATAGATATTCATCTGAATAATTAGAAGTCATTTGAATCGCTTTTCTAACCTTTGCATTCAAATGTCTGCGAAGAGGCTTATCTCGACCTCCGTACAAGAATACAATAGACGAATAAGTATGAAATTAACAAATAAATAAAGACTAAATGATCACTAGGGTTAAACATTAATAATATAAGTTAAGCATATTTACTATTAATTTCTCTTTAGGAGAATTATTCGACATGAATTATTTGAAATCAAAATAATTGAAAATTTTTTTGGATCAATTCAGCCTATCAAATTTTGCTATTAACAACAAACAAATTGGAATCAATACAAAATTAGCTTATCAATTTAACCGGATTTTAAATAAAAAATTAAAAAAATTAATTAAAAACTTAATTGGTTTAATAAAAAACAATTTTTTTATTTTTTTATTATTTAATAAAAAAATATTTAATAGATTTTCAAAATTCAAAATCCATACCGATTTAACAACAATAATCAATGTTTTAAAAATTAAAATTTTGAATTAATCAATTCGATTGGATATAAGTTTAACCTTAGATATCATGAGAATTTTGATAGAAGGTTAGTTAGTTAGATTAGAAAAGATAATATTTTTATTATATTTAGTATTAGTTAGCGATCCCCTAGTCAACTACTATTAGAATTAGTTTCACATTTGCCTTTGTTATCCAAGGATCAACAACAAGAAGAGGGTGAGTAATGGTAAAAGGTAGGCCTACTTCAAATAAGCAATATAGATCCGTGCCTCCCAGGATATAGTATGAATCAGGACAGTAGCCGGAAGTTGCCGATGATGCCCGAACAACAATCGAATATGTACATACAAAATATCACATCATTCACTAAGTATTTCATTGAGTTTTTTTAATTGAACGTATCATAACTCAATAGGATGAATTAATAATACGATGAAAATCCATCCTAATCATTACTAATTATTGCATCAGTCCCTCATATACTAATCATTGCATCAGTCAGTGAAATCATCCTAACAAATGGATGGGAACCATTATTTTAATAAAAATAGGATGAATTAATAATAAGAGCTAAATGATAATGAAAAATTAAAATTATATTACAATTGGGAAAACAAATAATATGTATCAAATTGATTTTAATTTTACAACTTTTTCACGATAATTTTCAAATTAGAAATGAAATCAATCAATGTTTCCCCACAACAAAGTGCTAAACACACAATGCCACCTTATCAGATACAAAACAAGCAAACCGTTTGTTCCCATAGAAATCAAGATCACACATCGACAAACTAAACCATTCAAAAAGACAGCATACAAAATCTTTTCTAAACTAAGATAGGGCAATGAAAGTAAATACCCGTACACCAAAAGAAAATGGAGAGAACTAAATTGGCAACCAGGCACCACCCTTCGACCTAGATCTTGGTTTTGCCAGCTTGTCTCTTCTATTTCACACCAAATTTTGCAAACTTGAAACTTCTATGAACCGAGCACAGTGGACAAGAGCAGCTTTAGTTAGATTGGATTGAAGTAATTATCAGTCACCTGCATATAAAATAACTATCAGAAATTGGAACGCATTTAATTGAGTGTACACTTATCTCAAAAGAGAAATGCAAAGAAAAGAGTGCATATAGAAACATGTCCGTAATCATTACTTACACAAGGTAGTTATAAAATTGATTGAATAGGGAAGGGGATAAAATACAACACAGGTATAGAAAAGAAAAAAGAATGAGGAAAACAGACGTTCGAAGAAACAGGCAGGCAGGGAGGGAGGGAAAGAGAAAGATGTATCAAACTCAAAGCTTTGAATGGGACTCAAGTAGAACTAAAGCTCAGAAGCCAAGCGTAACAAGAAAATTTCATTGGAGAACAGAATTGCTGAGAGTTCTCCTTGCATGTTAACAGCTCTTCATAGCGGCCTTGAGGGGCAACAAAGGAAAAAAAAACATAGCAGAAGAAAAATGAGTAAATCAATTGAACAAATAAGGCCATTTAGCCAAACAACAAAACAAAACAGAAGAAAAAATAAACAAAAAAGTCAAAAATAATAAGGGAAACTCTAACAAGGCACAGAATAAAAAACTGTTCAACAAAGAACAAAAAGAAAAGCTAACTAAGCAGGATCAAAAAATTTAAATAGTTAAAGCAAGTAAAAAAGACCTGGGACAATGTCAAACCTATCCTTAGATTACATTAAGCAAAAAGTAGCATTGACTCAAGCATACAAGATTAGCCTTTTATTTAAGTAATTCTTCTCTCCTGGCAGAATGCTCACTGTCTTCTTGTTCGACAAGCCTACAATACTTCAATATAAATATGATCCAAAAGCTAAACTAAATGAGATAGCTGAATTCTTACGTGAATGCTTGTACGAGTTGAGACTGTAGGGATTGATGGACTCCCTGCTGAATACCACCTTGTTAGTGACGCTTCCGTATTGCTTCACGAGAAAAGCATTGTTGGTTCAGGAATAGTGGCCATTTAGTCTTGAACTGCATTGTTTTATTATACAATCGATTCAAGAACAGAAGTAAAAAAAAACATTACATTCATGTAAATTCGTAATAGGGAATTGCACTGTCGCATTTTTCCATCAGGGTACAGGAAAAATTATAGAGAACATGTAAGAGCATAGAAATCCAACAAAGGCGCAAACTTGCAATCGACGGAGACCGATACGGGATCACCATCATCGGACAAGCTTAAAACAAATCAAATTAGCATACGAGAAATGACCAAATGAAAACTCAATCAAAAGAAACTGATTTCGCCGGAAAAGAATTTAGAGGATGAGCGTCCAACGTAAGAAGGATCAAAGCAAAATAGAAGAGAACTAACATGGTGGTAATCAGGAGAACAGTTGAGGATCGGTAGCGGTGAAGGTTTCCATAAATCTAGAGCAAATCATTATAAGGATTTAACGACAAATGGAATGATTTCGATCTTATTAAAGAAAATAAATAAAATCCAGCCCAATAATTGGGCTGCTAAATTTGGGCTAAAGTGATCCTTAGGTCACTAAGACAAAACGTTGACTTTCATCCGATCGATTTTTCTGGCTATGAAAAAAAAGGTTAGGGTTTCCGATCGGTAACCTAATCTGAAGTTGGACAAGAAAAGGAAAAATGTTGAAGCCCAAAGGTTTGTTCCACCAAACAAAAAAAAACATAATTTGAATGAGCTAAGGCTTTCCTTTCATTTCCTAACTCATCAAAATGGAATTGTTATTTGATTGATCTAGATGAAACCAATGTATCGATTTAATCGTTCAAAAAAAATCCATTTTTACAGAAAATAATAAGTTAAAGCATCGATTCAACGGACGCAGTGGAAATCAACAGAAGTTTTTGAATCAATAAACGTAAAACAAATATGACAATGTGAATTTAGATCCAGATAAAGAATCACGGAGGAAACAAAGATCCCACAGTTGAGAAACAGAAAAAGCATGTAATGGCCATTGGAGGCGGGGTTGCGAGGAACGAAAAGCGCAGATCCCGTACTATGAGGCCATAGAGTTCGATCTAGGGCGGAATGGGCCGGGATTCCACAGATAACCTGTGGGTTTTTCCAGAGCTACAGTTTCATCAGCTCTCCCCTTTGCCGACTACCCAATACTCCAACGAAGACCATATCAGAATAAAGAGACGGAGAAAAATATCATTAGCGCTAATAGCAACTGCAGCGGCGGCTAATTGACGAAGATGAAACCCTACGACGATGGAATCGAAGAAGGATCAAAACGATTTGAACCGACGAAGACAAACCAGTTCTGGATGAGGGAGACTGGCAACGAGCGAGGAACACTGTCAACCCTAGTTGTCATATTTATAGGGCTTTTATCCGCTGGATTGTATTTGATTAAAGATCCTGACCAATAAATGGGCCTCACAAATAGGCCCATCTAAAGAAGTGAAAACATTTCTGCTATTATTTATTTCTTCTTTTTCTCTTTGAAAAATTTGAAAAGACTCTTTAACATCAAACTGGGTTTTGTATATACTCTCCAATCCAAAATTTCTTTGCATGCACCTTCTGATGAGATTGACAAGACAGTTTTGTGTGTTATTTTTCTTATCAGTGTAAAAGAGTAAAAATTCAGTATACATTGTAAATATTTGAGTATAAATTGTTTGAGATTGAGTACTAATTTAAGAAATTTGAGTATTATTTAAAAAAATTTGAGTATACATTGTTTCAGTATATAGTAAAATTTTCAGTATACATTATAAAAATTTAAGTATGAATTATTTTAAATTGAGTATTATTTGAAGAAATTTGAGTATAAAATTTAGAAATTTGAATATGTGAGGTTGCATCCACCACATCAAAATTTTCACATGAGGTGTCACCGAAACTTTATACTCAAATTTCTTAAATTAGTACTCAATATCAAACAATTTATACTCAAATTTTTATAATATATATTGAGTTTTCATTCTTTTATACTCAATTCTTCAGGAAGTGAATGCAAAGAATTTATTAAGTGAGGAGTGCATGCAAAGGCCAATTTAGAATTAGAGTGTTTCCTCTAATTAACCATTTTCTCTTTTACAATTTCAAGTTTCTCTATTTCTATAAAAAAAAATATTTCTTTCGTATTTTTTTTAGATTGCTGACAAAAATAATATTGATTGTCCTTTATGGTTTTTTAAAATGATTAATTAGGTAAATCGATCCGATCATAAAAAAAAAATTATCACCGTTAAAATTGATGAATTAGATAACAGGTTAATCTCAATCTCAATCTCAATCGGTCCAACTTCACAATAATCTTTTTTAAGATTGCATCTTATGTATTAAAAAATGATATCAATGATAAATCATTGAACAATATAGTGGATGTTTATTGGGCCCATAGGCTAGTCAGGGTTAAGAGATAGGCTCACTTGGGGTGGGTTAAGAGATAGGTCTAATTGTCGTGAAATGGATCCAGTCAAGTGAATCTACATTGGATAGACCAGTCATATGATATGAGTTTGATGAAGTCAAGTTGAATTGTCAATGGCGGGATGAACAAATAATAGATTAAATCGAATTAACAGAAGTTGAGTTAATTTAGAAATTTAGTTTGTTTTATAAAATATCTATTCTTCGATTTATTTGATTTGATATAAATTTTAAAATTTATAAATCTATTAAATCGAAATGGTATCAGTCAACTGTAACTTAAATCGGTTAATAAATTGTATCAAATTAATCGATATTATATCTATTCAGTTTTTCAATTTTAACAATAAAATTCGGTAAGTTCAGTTTATTTTTCATAAAATTGAATTAATCAATTTTTTTATTTTTTAAATTTGATTTTGAATTGATTATTCACACCTTCCCCACGGAAAACAAATAAAATTGGCCTGTCAAATAAAAAAATTAGGTCTGTTAATTAAAATTGGTTTTTTTAAATTGATTTTTTTATTTTAATTTAATTATCCAATTCTAATAAAGTTACTGACTCGATTTTAAACAAAATTAATGACCATCCGTTAGATAAGGAGGTAGTCATAAAGGCTCATCTAAACAAGTAATATTTATCTTATTGGAAAATATTTTTACAATACATGCGACTGAAATACGATCTTTAAACATTCATGTTAAATTTAATCGTTCTATCATTGTTCTATGGTATTATTTTATTATATTAACTACATGTTACACACGTTCCACTTTACAACTCGTTAATGATAATAAATCTTGGACGGCTAAATAAAATTATCCAAAACTCTCTAATAACAACTATAACTCCTTCCTCCGTTCTTGCATGCAAAATTTATTTCAATTCTCTATATATAAAATTTTATTTACTTTAACTATTGATTTACCTAATATCCTTAATTTTTTTAGATACAAATAGTTCGAAACAAAATATAATTACTCCTAAATTTAATATCATTTAACTATAATCAAGTATATTTTTATCAAATTAAATACAACCTAAATAATTTATCTTAAGACAAATAATTACTATGAACTCCTAATCAATTGATCAAACGAAGAAAAAAAAAGTTATACTTAATTTGATAGAAAGTATAATAAATTCTAATTTAAATGTGCAGAATTTAAGAAGAATAATACGTACTTATTTTTTACCTCTAAAAAATAAGAGTAATATTCTCTCGCGACAAATATAACTGATCGATTATGGATCAATTTTTAATCAATAAAAGCTCCTCAATCGATTGGAGTAGTTTCAATCAATTATGAACAGCTCCGATCGATTCTCGATCAATTGGATTTGAAAAAAATCGTACTCAATTTAATAGAAAATATACTAAATTTTAGTTAAATAGTACTGAATTTAGAAAAAATTATACATAATTTTGAATATTTTGTATTAAAAAAATAATGAAGATAATTAAATAAATTAATATATATCAGTGAGTTAAAGTAAATAAAATTTTGTAAGAAGATTGACATCCTAGTTTAAGATGTAAATAAGAATTTAAAAATAATTTACAGCTTAAATTAACTGAATCTACCCTATTTTTATTCATCGATGCATACATGCACGCACCAATTTAGACCACGCCGAATCTCTGCACGCGATTCAGAGAACCGAATTCGAATCGGGTCGACTTTCTTTTCACGTGTGCCAATATTTTGCGCATTGCATCTGAATGACAACGTCGCCAATTCAAAAAAATGCCAAGTCAAATAATCCTTTTAATTAAATTTCGCATTCTTGTTTAGTTTTTATATAAAAATACAATTGAATTATATTTAAATCAGCCGAACGACTTGACCGCGAGCAGAATCTATAAATTGGTGAGGATAAAATCCGTTGACATTCTTTAGTCCACGGATCGAAATTCTTTCCCATGCCTCGGTGGATTCAGATAAAATTTTACGAGGATATTTAAAATGAATTAAAAAAAATATTTATTTTTATTCTATAATTTGCTTCACTATCCGAGCTCGACTTCCATCTCACCCTTTGTAGTGCATGTCATGCCATCAGGAGAGGCTCGTCCGATAAAATCGGATAGCACTTCGGATTTATTATAGAATAAATTCTAAATTAAAATATAAAATTATAGAATTTATTATAGAATAAATTATAAAACCTAATAAAATTATCTAAATAAATTCAAAAAAATATAAAAAATATTCAATTTTATTTATATATATCATTAATATTAGTATTATTATTATATATTAGTAATATTTTAATTTTTAAAATTAAAATAAATACAATCATGATATAATTTTTTTACTTAAATTGAGAGTGAGACTAAGCAAACAATATTATCATGTTTTTTATTTTTAATTTAGACAAATATACTATACCATCGTACTTATGATTGACCCAAATAATATGAAAAAATATTATATTAAATTTACACTAAAATCTTGAAATAAATAAAAATTTATTTAATTATATAAATTGAATCAAATAATATTAAATTATTATTTGGTTGATTCGCTATAAGTCACATGGCGAAATGTGTGCTTCAAATGATGCGAGAAGTGCAGGATAAGATCCGTGAAGTTTACCAGCGACTGAGCTGGCACGCTCTCAGAAAAAGTATCAAAAGTTAGGTGAATAAAGTCAATACCACCAATATCAAGAACATTATTCCTGGGCTCTTCTCTGAGAATTTAATTTGTGGAAGAAGGTTTTTCGGCCGGTCATGCATGAAGTCTCAAATGGCGTCTCCTGGATTTACTGATGTATTTTCTGTATTGGTTGCAGTCGTTAATACTAAATTTCCAGAGATTGGTAGGCTTCTTGTTAGAATTATGGTGCAACTCAAGAGGGCTTATAAAAGGAATGATAAGGTAAGAACTTATCTTTGATCCTTTTAGTTCTTGTGTTTCGATCAGATTTAATACAGTCCTTGTATTATTTTGATGTTATTCCTTTGCATCCTCAACTATTTGCTGCGACCAAATTCATTGCTCATCTTGTTAATCAACTGGTAGCACACGAGATTATTGCTCCAGAGCAAGAATCTAGTGTAGAAGTAAATATTGCATGTTCTTTGATATTTTTTGTGCTTTTCTTGAATTAGTTAATCTTGGTTAATTCTTGTTCAGGTGGCTGTTTGATTTATCAAAGAACGTGATGCACTACTTCAAGATATTTCACCTCAAGGACTCCATGGTAAGTTATTCTTCTTTTACTAAAAAATTGTAAACTCAGTTATTATTCCACTGACCTTTTATATCCCGCTGGATTCTAGTAAATAAAACCTAAATTATTAAAGATAATAATAGGTTTTTTTTAAAAAAAAAATGTTGGCTTGAGCTGCTCAGTCTATATATTAGTGCCCCCGGCCTCTTGTTCTCTCACTCTCTTTTCAGAGCTGCACCCGACGAACGAGCGAGCGAGCACAGTGTCTTCGCGAGCGGTATGTCGTCCAAATTGAATGTAAGCCTCCTGAGCTTTCTGTTTCGTTTGTCTGTTTCGAGGGTGGCCATTGTAAGTCTCTCGCCGTCCTTCGATTTCTTCCTTCAATTTTTTTTTTTTTTTTGCCATTGTAGCTGTCGTAAGTCTTCCATTCAATTTCTTTTTCTTCTTCTTTATTAAATTATGGATTCAGGTTTTTTTTCGGAGCTGTGAGGTTTCTAAGTCTCTTGCTCCTTTCTCTTTTGTTTTCGTCGTTCTTTCTTTTATTTTTTTTTTCTCTCTATCTTTCTGCGGTGCACCCCGACAAGCGAGCGAGCGAGCGGGGTGTCTTCGTCGTCGGGAGTTGGGTGTCACCGGCGACACGGGAACGAGCGGCCGCTGTAAGTCTCTCGCGTCCAACGATTTCTTTTTTCAATTTTTTTTCCTTTTGTTATTGGCTTAAGTCTTCCATTCGATTTCTTTTTCTTTGAGCCTTCGATTTCTTCGTCCATTTTCCCTTCCTATTTCATCCTTCGTTGCACTTTCCCTTTTTTTCCCTTTTATATATATATATATATATATATATATTCTCCCGTTTTAGGAAGCGGAGTTGGGCGGGGACACAGGAACGACCAGCGGCACGGCGTCTGTAAGTCTCTTGCATCCTTATTTCTTATTTCATTTTTTTCTTCTTTGCACCTGGCATAAGCCTTCCATTCAATTTCTTTTTCTTCTTTATTAAGTTGGATTCTTCTTGGGAGGATTTTTTTTTCAGAGTTGAATGTAGTTGGGTGTCACCGTGAATTCAGTAGAGGACGTCAATATCAATTTACTTCGAAGCCTACAGCGTCAACATGACCTATTGGTGATTGAGTGCAATAAAGAACAAGCCTTGCTGCGTCGACATTATCAAAAATTTTAAGAACCTCTTTATAAAATGGTTCTCTATATATATATATATATTATTTTTTATCTATTTTCATTTATAACAGAGAGTTGAAATTGTTAAATACTTGCCCAACTTTTGGCTTTGCACTCTTCAATCTACTCAAGTTACCAGCATTGAGGCAACTCTACAACGATTATTTATAAGTTTTTTTTAATTTTTAAATTTTTTTAAGTTATTTATACGTTTTAGTTTTTACTTAGGTTTCTAACGATGATAAAAAAGCTCTGGAATACTTAAAAGACATCTAATTTATTCAATTCGATAACGAGCTCAGATACAAGTTGGATTTTATTTTTGGCCCGAATCCTTATTTCGAGAATTCGGTATTGAAAAAAGTTTCACTTTTACCTTTCCGGAGACCCATACATTGGCACCCTTTGTATTTAAATCAACCGGGTAAGTTTATAAATATTGTTTTAGTTAATATTTTATTTAATTATTTTTTAATTGAATTACGAGTTTTTATTTTTGTAGGACTATAATAAAATGGCGGCTAGGTAAATCCTTAATAGAGAAACTGAAAAGGAAAAGGGGTTCGAGAGAGTATAAACTTGAAAAATGTATAAGTTTTTTTAATTTTTTTAGTTCGATAGACAGCTTGAAAATGATGATGATCTCTGTATGATGGCCAAACACTACACTATCGGGTAATTTTTATTTTTTTTTTCAAAATACAAATTTATTTCTATTTAAATAATTTTTTTATGTTTCAGAAAGACTGTTGGGTATCACCGTGAATTCACCAGAGGACGCCAATATCAGTTTACTTCGACGCCTACAGCGTCAACATGACCTATTCGTGATTGAGTACAATAAAGAGTAAGCCTTGCTGCTTCGACATTATCAAAAATTTTACGAACCTCTTTATAAAAATGTTCTATATATATATATATTATTTTTATCTATTTTCATTTATAACAGAGAGCAGAAATTGTTAAAGACTTGCCCAACTTTTGGCTTTGCACTCTTCAATCTACTCAAGTTACCAACATTGAGGTAATTCTACAATGATTATTTATCAGTTTTTTTTTAATATTTTTTTACTGTTATTTATATGTTTTAGTTTTTACTTATATTTCTAACGATGATAAAAACGCTCTGGAATACTTAAAAGACATCCAATATATTCAATTCGATGACGAGCTCGGATACAAGTTGGATTTTTTTTTGGCCCGAATCCTTATATCGAAAATTCGGTATTGACAAAAAGTTTCACTTTTGCCTTCTCGGAGACCCATACATTTGCACCCTTTGTAGTTAAATCAACCGGGTAAGTTTATAAATATTGTTTTAGTTAAATTTTTTTTTACTATTGTTTTTTAATTGAATTACGAGTTTTTATTTTTGTAGGACTATAATAAAATGGCGGCTAGGTAAATCCTTAACAAAGAAACTGAAAAGTAAAGGGGTTCGAGGGAGTATAAACTTGAAAAATGTATAAGATTTTTCAATTTTTTTAGTTCGATAGACGGTGTTGAAGTTGATGATGATCTCTGTATGATGGACAAACACTACACTATCGGGTAATTTTTATTTTTTCAAAATACAAATTTATTTCTATTTAAATAAAAAATTTTTATGTTGCAGAAAGACAGTTGGGTGTCACCGTGAATTCAACAGTGGACACCAATATCAATTCACTTCGAAGCCTACAGTGTCAACATGACCTAATGGTGATTGAGTACAATAAAGAATAAGCCTTGCTGCTTCGACATTATCAAAAATATTATGAACCTCTTTATAAAAAGGTTCTATATATATATATATATTATTTTTATCTATTTTCATTTATATTAGAGAGCTGAAATTGTTAAAGACTTGTCCAACTTTTGGCTTTGCACTCTTCAATCTACTCAAGTTACAAGCATTGAGGTAACTCTACAATGATTATTTATCAGTTTTTTTATTTTTTAAATTTTATTACAGTTATTTATATGTTTTAGTTTTTACTTAGATTTCTAACGATGATAAAAAAGCTCTGGAATACTTAAAAGACATCCAATATATTCAATTCGATGACGAGCTCGGATACAAGTTGGTTTTTATTTTTGGCCCGAATCCTTATTTCGAGAATTCGATATTGACAAAGTTTCACTTTTGTCTTCCCGGAGACCCATACATTGGCACCCTTTGTAGTTAAATCAACCGGGTAAGTTTATAAATATTGTTTTAGTTATATATTTTTTATTATAGTTTTTAAAGTGAATTATGGGTTTTTAGTTTTGTAGGACTATAATAAAATGTCGGTTAGGTAAATCCTTCACAGAGAAACAGAAAAGGTTATTGCATTTGGTTGACATGCATATATACTTTGTTATCCGGCTATCATTCTATTTCACACATGCTTTGTTATTTTGATATCATTCTATTTTTAGAGACGGTATATTGTTGATTTTTTCTGCTTGTTATACATTTTATTATGTCATGTGTTTATCTACTCTTATACCTGCAGAGTCCGCCCGAACTCACCACCCCCACCATCTAATTTTGTTTCAGGTAATGCATTACCTGGAGCCAGGAGAGGATCCAGTTGTTAGTTCCTTGGTATCGAGTCATTTTGGAGTTTTTCAGTATTTATTTTATTTCCGCAGTTACTTTATTTTTTTGCACTTTCGTTAGTTTCGTATTTATTTCATAGACTGATATTTATTTTCTCAGTAGACTTATGTATAATTTAGTGTGTTAGTCTTTGGATTTAAACTTGAGTTTTAATCTGAATATGTGCTATCTTTTATTTTTATCTTTTATAACGAAATTATCTGCGTGGTTGTGAGCTTATTTTACTCTTGTGATGTCAGTCGTGTGTGGCTGAGCTATATTTTGTGTGAGATATTATGTATTATTCCAAATTATTCATTGTACATGGAAGATATAGCGAAGCAATAATTAATTTAACTCGTTGACCCATCACATCATTAACTTAAAGTATGAATTAATAAATCGAAACCAAAATAATTGTTTTTTATACAACAAATTGACTTTTTTTTCAAAAATAAATTTCTGAATTAACAAATACCGAATTCGATTAATTATTTCAATTTAATTGAGATTTGACTTTTTTCACTTTTCAATAGATATTCATCTGAATAATTAGAAGTCATTTGAATCGCTTTTCTAACCTTCGCATTCAAATGTCCGCGAAGAGGCTTATCTCGACCTCCGTACAAGAATACAATAGACGAATAAGTATGAAATTAACAAATAAATAAAGACTAAATGATCACTAGGATTAAACATTACTAATATAAGTTAAGCATATTTACTATTAATTTCCCTTTAGGAGAATTATTCGACATGAATTATTTGAAATCAAAATAATTGAAAATTTTTTTTTGAATCAATTCAGCCTATCAAAATTTGCTATTAAAAACAAACAAATTGGAATCAATACAAAATTAGCTTATCAATTTAACCGGATTTTAAATAAAAAATAAAAAATTTTAATTAAAAACTTAATTGGTTTAATAAAAAAACAATTTTTTTATTTTTTTTATTATTTAATAAAAAAATATTTAATAGATTTTCAAAATTCAAAATCGATACCGATTTAATAACAATAATCAATGTTTTAAAAATTAAAATTTTGAATTAATCAATTCGATTGGATATAAGTTTAACCTTAGATAGCATGAGAATTTTGATAGAAGGTTAGCTATTTAGATTAGAAAAGATAATTTTTTTTATTATATTTAGTATTAGTTAGGATCTCGATAGATCTTCTCTCCCCTGGTCAACTACTATTAGAATTAGTTTCACATTTGCCTTTGTTATCCGAGGATCAACAGCAAGAAGAGGGTGAGTAATGGTAAAAGGCAAGCCTACTTCAAATAAGCAATATGGATTTTGGCAATATAATGAAGTTGGATCTTCCTGTTAATTCAAATAAATCAATCTTTCACAGGTAAATCTAAAAAAAAATGATTAACGAGATTTTTTTAACCTCGGACGACCGATCCGACCTCACGGAAATTTTCCATCGACCGCCAATGCTTTCACAGATAAATCTAGGCTGGTTAGGTAAGAGGATAGTAAGTAGCCATAACAATATATTAGTACAGTCTAGCAATATGCCGAGCTATAACAACAAAAACATTTACCCTGGCGGCCGATGGGAAACTTCCGTATGGCCGGGTCGATCGCCCGAGGCTGGTTGAAAAAAATGTTATATATCATAGGATATATGGTGTGAATGGAAAAGAGGTGGAGGGACTTTTAGTCCCACATTGTTACTTTCTCTTGAGTAGAAAGTGAGGAGGAGAATAAAAGGGCCCCCTTGAGAGGGGGGGCTTTAGTCCCACATTGGGAGTTTAAGGCAAAATATTTGGTTTATATTGTATCACAAGCATGGTAGTTGTGAACAAATGCTAGGGGAGAGGCTCTCTCTCACGCGTGGGTGCGCAGGGGGGGTGCAAATCCAGGGCCCGGATTTGTACTGAACCAAGTGAACTCGTGTGCATGCACGACCCGCGCACGTCGAATGTCGGACCGGTCGGGGCAAAATTTGTCCAAGCAGATGAAGTTTTGCCAATTTGATTTTTGCTCGAATGTAACTGATGCATTAATTTTGTTTAATGCGAGATCAGTAACCCCCAGACGTTTGGATCTGGTCGGGTAAATGCCATTAAATGATGATTAATTCGTCATTTAATACTGCGAGGTCTGAGCCTATAAAAGGAGGCCGTGACCGAGAGCAAAGTAAGAGAGGCACAGGCAGAGACGCAGTGCGAAATTCTTCTCCACTCCACCTCGCTCCCGACCCCGCTGATAGCAGTCGGGTACCTCCTCAGTTCGCCACGAGCAACGAGTGCTCCGTTGTGCCCGTGGTCTGCTGTTGTATCCTGAGAGACGGAAGTCCATCTGAGCCTCGAAGCACCGCCGGAGGAGGACGAATCTGTTTCAAGGAAACTGCGCTGCGCAGGCCTCAGCAACTCCCCGGTCGGGAGACGTCCTACTGCTTTTCGGGAGATCCCGGTCGGGAAACTCCACTCGGAAACCTCTCTCGGCCTTCCAGTCGGGAGCTCGATCGGCCGACCGACAGTTCCACTCGGGAGCTCACTCGGCTTCACCCGGGAGCTCACTCGGCCGCTAAGGAAACTTCACTCGGGAGCTCACTCGGCCACTCGGGAGCTCACTCGGCCGCTCGGGAAACTTCATTCGGGAGCTCACTCGGCCTCTCGGGATATTTCACTCGGATCTCACTCGCCCACTCGGGAAAGCCTGCTCGGGTCGGGAGATTCCACTCGGACCTCACTCGGCCACTCGGATCTCACTCGGCAGCTTCGGTTTTCAACTCGGCCACTCAACAGAGATAAGTTGAAATTGTTTTTGTAATTTCAATTTAGTATAAAATCTCGGAAAAATCCTCCAACAATCTTGAAACAGAGTCGATTCTGTTGAGATGGCCACGGAACGTGTTGAGGTGAAACAGACTCATCACCAGGCCCCCTCCGCCCCGATCGGGAATGCCCCGATCAACCATGGGGAAAAGCCAGAGAAGTTCACTGGGTTGAACTTCAAGAGGTGGCAGCAGAAGATGCTCTTCTACCTGACCACGCTCAATTTGGCTCGGTTCTTGACCGAGGACCCTCCCGAGCAAGCTGAGGCTGTTGTGGTAGAGGCTTGGACTCATTCTGAGTACCTATGCCGAAACTACATTCTCAACTGTCTGGCCGACTCGCTGTATGTTGTGTACAGCACGAAGAGAACGGCTAAGGAGCTATGGGAGTCCCTGGACAAGAAATATAAGTCGGAGGATGCTGGGGCCAAAAAGTTCATCGTGGGCCGATTCTTGGACTACAAGATGGTTGACACTAAGACTGTGATCAGCCAAGTCCAAGAGCTTCAGGTGATCCTACATGAGATCCACTCAGAAGGTATGGTTCTGAGTGAAACCTTCCAAGTAGCAGCCATCATTGAGAAGCTGCCCCCCGGCTGGAAGGATTTCAAGAACTACCTGAAGCACAAACGGAAAGAGATGAACGTGGAGGAACTTGTTGTGAGACTTCGCATCGAAGAAGACAACAAGGGTTCGGAGAGAAAACTATTCTCTCAGGCTACTGTGAAAGCCAACGTGGTCGAGCACGGACAAAGCTCGAAACGGAAGAATTCTAAATCTTCCAAGCTGGCACCCAAAGGAGGCATCGCCAAGAAGTTCTCTGGGAAGTGCTACAACTGTGGCAAAGTGGGCCACAAATCTTCGGAATGTAAGAAACCGAAGAAGAAGCAGGAGGCCAACCTGAACGAGGGACCAGAAATGGAAGACCTCTGCGCTGTGGTCTCCGAGTTGAACCTGGTGGGTTCAAACCCGCGGCAATGGTGGATCGATACTGGAGCCACCAGACATGTATGCTGTAATAAGGAGCTGCTCCACAATTTTGAAGAAATTAGTGGAGAGAAGCTGTTCATGGGGAACTCGGCAACCTCGGACATCGTGGGCCAAGGGAAGGTGGTGCTGAAGATGACCTCGGGCAAGGACCTGACTCTAACCAATGTACTGTATGTTCCGGAGATTCGAAAGAATCTAGTGTCCGGATCACTCTTAAGCAAGCATGGCTTTCGCATTGTGTTTGAGTCCGACAGAGTTGTTCTGTCGAAGAAGGGAATGTTTGTAGGAAAGGGCTATGTATCTGATGGGCTGTTTAAGCTCAGTGTAATGGCCATTAAGCCTAAGATAAATAAAACTGAAAGCTCTTCCACTTATATGCTTGAGTCTTCGTGTTTATGGCATGGTAGACTAGGACATGTGAATTACGATGTGATTCGTAGATTAATGAACATGCAAAGCATACCGACATTCCACCTTGACCCGACACACAAGTGTGAGACTTGTGTTGAAGCGAAGTTGACTAGGTCATCCTTTCAACACGTTGAAAGAAGCACCGAACCTCTCGGCCTAATTCACACCGACGTATGTGACCTTAAAGGCACACCGACGCGTGGTGGGAATAAGTACTTCATCACTTTTGTAGATGATAACACAAAATATTGTTATGTGTATCTTCTCAAAAGCAAGGATGAAGCTATAGAGAAATTCATTCTCTATAAGAATGAGGTTGAAAACCAACTTAATAAGAAAATTAAGGTGGTTCGAAGTGACCGAGGTGGTGAATATGTATCACCATTCGCTGAGTTGTGTGCTGAACATGGGATCAGACACGAGACAACAGCTCCTTATACCCCTCAGCAGAATGGGATTGCTGAGCGAAAGAATAGAACTCTTAAGGAGATGATGAATGCTCTTCTATTGAGCTCTGGACTGCCAGACTCGATGTGGGGGGAAGCTGTGTTAACAGCTAATTACCTTTTAAATAAGGTCCCTCGGAAGAAAATACATAAGAGTCCTTATGAGTTATGGAATGGAAGACAACCATCCTACAAATACTTGCGAGTGTGGGGGTGTCTTGCCAAAGTTTTGGTGCCTGATCCAAAAAGGGTTAAGATAGGACCAAAAACTGTTGATTGCATATTTATTGGATATGCACATAACAGCAGTGCATATCGGTTTTGCGTTTATGAATCACAATTACCGGATATACACAAGAACTCGATAATAGAATCGAGAAATGCCTCATTCTTCGAGCATGTATTTCCATATAAGACCCGAGAGGATGCTAGCTCCTCAAAAAGGGTAAAGGAAATATCAGAGGAAGAAGAAGAGGAAGATGAACCAGTTGAGAATGCACCTCGACGGAGTAAGAGAGCTCGGGTGGAAAAATCTTATGGATCAGATTTTATCACTTTCATACTGGAAGGTGAACCCCAAAGCTACTCAGAAGCTGTGAACTCCTCTGAGGGACCTCACTGGAAAGAGGCAATTGCATCTGAGATAGAATCTATCTTGCAAAATCACACGTGGGAACTTGTGGACCTTCCTCCGGGAAGTAAACCATTAGGTTGCAAGTGGATTTTCAAGAAGAAGATAAGATCAGATGGCACAATTGACAAGTATAAGGCCAGGTTGGTAATTAAAGGTTACCGACAGAAAGAAGGCCTTGATTACTTTGATACATATTCTCCTGTGTCGAGAATAACGTCCATTAGAGTGTTGTTAGCTATTGCTGCTCTATGGAACCTGGAAATACATCAGATGGATGTAAAGACGGCCTTTCTAAACGGAGATTTAGAAGAGGAAATCTATATGGAGCAACCAGAGGGGTTTTCTGTGCCAGGACAGAACAACCAGGTTTGCAAATTGGTAAAGTCTTTATACGGCTTGAAGCAAGCTCCAAAGCAGTGGCATGAGAAATTTGATAATGCCATGCGAGAAGGTGGATTCAAAATCAATGAATGTGATAAATGTGTCTACTCGAAAGCTACAGAAGATGACTTTGTCATCTTGTGCTTGTATGTAGACGACATACTTATCATTGGGAGTAATGATAAGATAATCAAATCCACGAAAGACATGTTGAACTCAAGATTTGACATGAAAGACATGGGCCTAGCTGATGTGATTCTAGGAATCAAGATTCTTAGAACAGCTGAAGGACTTGTTCTTAGTCAGTCCCACTACGTGGACAAGATTCTTGAGAAATTCACCAATGGTGATACTGCGTTGGCACGAACACCGATAGATACAAGCCAACATCTATCGAAAAATCGAGGCGAAAGAATCTCTCAGGTAGAGTACGCTCGGGTGATTGGAAGTCTGATGTACTTGATGAATTGTACACGACCAGACTTAGCCTACGCAGTAAGCAAATTGAGTAGATACACGAGTAATCCCGGTGTTGAGCACTGGAAAGGGATAACAAGAGTACTAAGGTACTTGAGATATACTCGTGGAAATGGACTGCACTATATGAGATATCCTGCTGTTATCGAAGGATACAGCGATGCGAGTTGGATATCTGATATAAAAGACTCGAAGTCTACGAGTGGTTATGTGTTCACTCTGGGAAGTGCAGCCATTTCATGGAAATCTTCTAAGCAAACCGTAATAACCAGATCCACGATGGAGTCTGAGTTTGTAGCTCTTGACAAATGTGGTGAAGAGGCTGAATGGCTACGGCAATTCTTAGAAGATGTACCGAGATGGCCTAAACCCGTGCCGGCAATCTGCATACATTGTGATAGTCAATCTGCAATTGGTCGGGCACAAAGCCATCTATATAATGGTAAGTCTAGACATATACGTCGAAGACACAATACCATTAAACAACTACTCTCAACTGGAGTTATCACTGTTGACTATGTGAAGTCAAAGGATAACTTAGCAGATCCGCTAACCAAAGGGTTAAATCGAGAGTTAGTTGCAAGCTCATCAAGGAGGATGGGTTTGATGCCGATAGAAAATGTTGGTGCAAAGGAAACCCAACCTATGCAGACTGGAGATCCCAAGAACTAGGTTCAAAGGGACAACCTAATTGCACTGACAAAAGTGTTCACTATAAGGGAATGACCCTTTGAAACAGTGAAGGATGAAGGTTAAGCATACGGCTTTTAATGATTCAATAGAGTTACGTGGAAAACTCTTAAGAGATCACCTATGTGAGAAAGAAGTGGGGCCGCTTCGAAGAGAATTGGAGGCACAATTCTTAGAACTTCTCGCAGAATCAGGCGTGTTCATGGCCAAGAAAGAACACACTCATGAGAACTGAGGTGTATCAGGGAGAGTCCTGGGTGAGATGTGTCAATGCTTACACAAACGGCAGCACAGTTCAAGGACATCGTGTCTACTGTCAGCCAGGAAGCAAACAGATCTGCACAAGGGAAGGTTCAAAGGGTGAAACCTACCTATCCTATACACGACTCAACTGCTGAATGCTATCACCATGTTTCCATTCATGTGGGGGATTGTTATATATCTTAGGATATATGGTGTGAATGGAAAAGAGGTGGAGGGACTTTTAGTCCCACATTGTTACTTTCTCTTGAGTAGAAAGTGAGGAGGAGAATAAAAGGGCCCCCTTGAGAGGGGGGGCTTTAGTCCCACATTGGGAGTTTAAGGCAAAATATTTGGTTTATATTGTATCACAAGCATGGTAGTTGTGAACAAATGCTAGGGGAGAGGCTCTCTCTCACGCGTGGGTGCGCAGGGGGGGTGCAAATCCAGGGCCCGGATTTGTACTGAACCAAGTGAACTCGTGTGCATGCACGACCCGCGCACGTCGAATGTCGGACCGGTCGGGGCAAAATTTGTCCAAGCAGATGAACCAAAGTTTTGCCAATTTGATTTTTGCTCGAATGTAACTGATGCATTAATTTTGTTTAATGCGAGATCAGTAACCCCCAGACGTTTGGATCTGGTCGGGTAAATGCCATTAAATGACGATTAATTCGTCATTTAATACTGCGAGGTCTGAGCCTATAAAAGGAGGCCGTGACCGAGAGCAAAGAAGAGACGCACAGGCAGAGACGCAGTGCGAAATTCTTCTCCACTCCACCTCGCTCCCGACCCCGCTGATAGCAGTCGGGTACCTCCTCAGTTCGCCACGAGCAACGAGTGCTCCGTTGTGCCCGTGGTCTGCTGTTGTATCCTGAGAGACGGAAGTCCATCTGAGCCTCGAAGCACCGCCGGAGGAGGACGAATCTGTTTCAAGGAAACTGCGCTGCGCAGGCCTCAGCAACTCCCCGGTCGGGAGACGTCCTACTGCTTTCGGGAGATCCCGGTCGGGAAACTCCACTCGGAAACCTCTCTCGGCCTTCCAGTCGGGAGCTCGATCGGCCGACCGACAGTTCCACTCGGGAGCTCACTCGGCTTCACCCGGGAGCTCACTCGGCCGCTAAGGAAACTTCACTCGGGAGCTCACTCGGCCACTCGGGAGCTCACTCGGCCGCTCGGGAAACTTCATTCGGGAGCTCACTCGGCCTCTCGGGATATTTCACTCGGATCTCACTCGCCCACTCGGGAAAGCCTGCTCGGGTCGGGAGATTCCACTCGGACCTCACTCGGCCACTCGGATCTCACTCGGCAGCTTCGGTTTTTAACTCGGCCACTCAACAGAGATAAGTTGAAATTGTTTTTGTAATTTCAATTTAGTATAAAATCTCGGAAAAATCCTCCAACAAAAAAAATCTCGTTAATTTTTTTTTTATATAACAACAAAAACAATAATAATATAAAGGGTCAAGGAATTTTGATAAAAATAGGATGAATTAATAATAGGATGAAAATCCATCCTAATCATATACTAATTATTGCATCAGTCTTTCTCATATACTAATCATTGCATCAGTCAGTGAAATCCATCCTAACAAATGGAAGAAAACCATTATTTTAATAAAAATAGGATGAATTAATAATAGGAGCTAAATGATAATGAAAAATTAAAATTATATTACAATTGGGAAAAATAATAATATGCATCCAAGTGATTTTCATTTTACAACTTTTTCACGATAATTTTTAAATTAGAAATGAAATCAATCAATGTCTCCACTCCCCACAACAAAGTGCTAAAACACAATGCCACCTTATCAGATACAAAACAAGCAAACCGTTTGTTCCCATAGAAATCAAGATCACACATCGACAAACTAAAAACCATTCAAAAAGACAACGTACAAAATCTTTTCTAAACTATGATAGAGCATTGAAAGTAAATACCCGTACACCAAAAGAAAATGGAGAGAACTACATTGGCAACCAGGCACCACCCTTCGACCTAGATCTTGGTTTTGCCAGCTTGTCTCTTCTATTTCACACCAAATTTTGCAAACTTGAAACTTCTATGAACTGAGCACAGTGGACAAGAGCAGCTTTAGTTAGATTGGATTGAAGTAATTATCAGTCACCTGCATATAAAATAACTATCAGAAATTGGAACGCAATTAATTGAGTGTACACTTATCTCAAAAGAGGAATGCAAAGAAAAGAGTGCATATAGAAACATGCCCGTAATCATTACTTACACAAGGTAGTTATAAAATTGATTGAATAGGGAAGGGGATAAAATACAACACAGGTATAGAAAAGAAAAAAGAATGAGGAAAACAGACGTTCGAAGAAACAGGCAGGCAGGGAGGGAGGGAAAGAGAAAGATGTATCAAACTCAAAGCTTTGAATGGGACTCAAGTAGAACTAAAGCTCAGAAGCCAAGCGTAACAAGAAAATTTCATTGGAGAACTGAATTGCTGAGAGTTCTCCTTACATGTTAACAGCTCTTCATAGCGGCTTTGAGGGGCAACAAAGGAAAAAAAAACATAGCAGAAGAAAAATGGGTAAATCAATTGAAGAAATAAGGCCATTTAGCCAAACAACAAAACAAAACAGAAGAAAAAATAAACAAAAAAGTCAAAAATAATAAATGGAACTCTAAACAAGGCACAGAATAAAAAACTGTTCAACAAAGAACAAAAAGAAAAGCTAACTAAGCAGGATCAAAAAATTTAAATAGTTAAAGCAAGTAAAAAAGACCTGGGACAATGTCAAACCTATCCTTAGATTACATTAAGCAAAAAGTAGCATTGACTCAAGCATACAAGATTAGCCTTTTATTTAAGTAATTCTTCTCTCCTGGCAGAATGCTCACTGTCTTCTTGTTCGACAAGCCTACAATACTTCAATATAAATATGATCCAAAAGCTAAACTAAATGAGATAGCTGAATTCTTACGTGAATGCTTGTGCGAGTTGAGACTGTAGAGATTGATGGACTCCCTGCTGAATACCACCTTGTTAGTGACGCTTCCGTATTGCTTCACGAGAAAAGGATTGTTGGTTCAGGACTAGTGGCCATTTAGTCTTGAACTGCATTGTTTTCTTATACAATCGATTCAAGAACAGAAGTAAAAAAAAAAACATTACATTCATGTAAATTCGTAATAGGGAATTGCACTGTCGCATTTTTCCATCAGGGTACAGGAAAAATTATAGAAACATGTAAGAGCATAGAAATCCAACAAAGGTGCAAACTTGCAATCGACGGAGAACGATACTGGATCACCATCATCAGACAAGCTTAAAACAAATCAAATTAGCATACGAGAAATGATCAAATGAAAACTCAATCCAAAGAAACTGATTTCACCGGAAAAGAATTTAGAGGATGAGCGTCCAACGTAAGAAGGATCAAAAAGCAAAATAGAAGAGAACTAACATGGTGGTAATCAGGAGAAACAGTTGAGGATCGGTAGCGGTGAAGGTTTCCATAAATCTAGAGCAAATCATTATAAGGATTTAACGACAAATGGAATGATTACGATCTTATTGAAGAAAAAAAATAAAATCCAGCCCAATAATTGGGCTGCGAAATTTGGGCTAAAGTTGTCCTTAGGTCATTAAGACAAAACGTTGATCCGATCGATTTTTCTGGCTATGAAAAAAAAGGTTAGGGTTTCCGATCGGTAACCTAATCTGAAGTTGGACAAGAAAAGGAAAAATGTTGAAGCCCAAAGGTTTGTTCCACCAAACCAAAAAAAAACATAATTTGAATGAGCTAAGGCTTTCCTTTCATTTCCTAACTCATCAAAATGGAATTGTTATTTGATTGATCTAGATGAAACCAATGTATCGATTTAATCATTCAAAAAAATTCATTTTTACAGAAAACAATAAGTTAAAGCATCGAATCAACGGACGCAGTGGAAATCAACAGAAGTTTTTGAATCAATAAACGTAAAACAAATACGACAATGTGAATTTAGATCCAGATAAAGAATCACGGAGGAAACAAAGATCCCACAGTTGAGAAAGAGAAAAAGCATGTAATGGCCATTGGAGGCGGGGTTGCGAGGAACGAAAAGCGCAGATCCCGTACTATGAGGGCATAGAATTCGATCTAGGGCGGAATGGGACGGGATTCCACAGAGAACCTGTGGGTTTTTCCAGAGCTACAGTTACATCAGCTCTCCCCTTTGCCGACTACCCAATACTCCAACGAAGACCATATCAGAATAAAGAGACGGAGAAAAATATCAACAGCGCTACTAGCAACTGCAGCGGCGGCTAATTGACGAAGATGAAACCCTACGACGATGGAATCGTAGAAGGATCAAAACGATCTGAACCGACGAAGACAAACCAGTTCTGGATGAGGGAGACTGGCAACGAGCGAGGGTCACTGTCAACCCTAGTTGTCATATTTATAGGGCTTTTATCCGCTGGATTGTATTTGATTAAAGATCCTGACCAATAAATGGGCCTCACAAATAGGCCCATCTAAAGAAGTGAAAAAATTTCTGCTATTATTTATTTCTTCTTTTTCTCTCGGAAAAATTTGAGAAAACTCCCAACATCAAATTAGACTTTACATGTACTCCTCTACCCAAAATTTCTTTACATGCATGGGATTGACAAAACAGTTTTGTTTGTTATTTTTTTTATCGGTATAAAAGAGTAAAAATTCAGTATACATTGTAAAGATTTGAGTATAAATTGTTTGAGATTAAGTACTAATTTAACAAATTTGAGTATTATTTGAAAAAATGTGAGTATATATTATTTCAGTATATAGTAAAATTTCGGTATGCATTATAAAAATTTAAGTATGAATAGATTTAGATTGAGTATTAATTGAAGAAATTTGAGTATAAAATTTAAAATTTGAGTATGTGAAGTTGCATCCACCACATTAAGATTTTCACATGAGGGGTCACCGAAACTTTATACTCAAATTTTTTAAATTAGTACTAAATCTCAAATAATTTATACTCAAATCTTTATAATATATATTGAGTTTTCACTTTTTTATACTCAATTCATCAGGGATTGAATGTAAAGAATTTATCAAGTGGAGAGTATATGCAAAGACTAGTTTGGGATTGTGGAGTTTTTTCCAATTAACCGTTTTCTCTTTTACAATTTCAAGTATCTCTATTTCTATGAAAAAAATATTTCTTTTGTATTTTTTTTAGATTGCTGACAAAAATAATATTGATTGCCTCTACGGTTTTTTAAAATGAATAATTAGGTAAATTAATCTGATCTTACAGAAAAAAATTTATCACCGTTAAAATTGATGAACTGGATAACAAGTGAATCTCAATCTCAATCGGTCCAACTTCACAATAATCTTTTTTAAGATTGCATCTTATGTTTTAAAAAATGTCATCAATGATAAATCATCGAACAATCTAGTGAATGTTTATTGGGCCATTGGCTAGTCAGGGTTAAGAGATAGGCTCACTTGGGGTGGGTTAAGAGATAGGCCTAATTGTCGTGAAATGGATCCAATCAAGTGAATCTACATTGGATAGACCAGTCATATGACATGAGTTTGATGAAGTCAAGTTGAATTGTCAATGGTGGGATGAACAAATAATAGATTAAATCGAATTAACAGAAGTTGAGTTAATTTAGAAATTTAGTTTGTTTTATAAAATATCTATTCATCAATTTATTTGATTTGATATAAATTTCAAAATTTATAAATCTATTAAATCGAAACGGTATCAGTCAACCGTAACTTAAATCGGTTAATAAACTGTATCAAATTAATCCATTTTATATCTATTAAGTTTTTCAATTTTGACAATAAAATTCGTAAGTTCAGTTTATTTTTCAAAAAATTGATTTAATCAATTTTTTATTTTTTTAAATTTGATTTTGAATTGATTATTGACACCTTCCCCACGGAAAACAAATAAAATTGGCCTGCCAAATAAAAAATTAGGTCTGTTAATTAAAATTGGTTTTTTTAATTTATTCTTTGAGATTAATTATTTTTTTTATTTTTTTATTTTAATTTAATTATCCAATTCTAATAAAGTTACTGACTCAATTCTAATAAAGTTACTGACTCGATTTAATTATCCAATTCTTTGAGATACATTAATGGACTATAATAAAATGGCGGCTAGGTAAATCCTTAACAGAGAAACTGAAAAGGTAAGGGTTCAAGAGAGTATAAACTTGAAAAATGTATAAACTTTTTCAATTTTTTTAGTTCGATAGACGGTGTTGAAGTTGATGATGATCTCTGTATGATGGACAAACACTACACTATCGGATAATTTTTATTTTTATTTTTTTTTCAAAATACAAATTTATTTCTATTTAATATTTTTTTTTAGGTTGCAGAAAGACAGTTGGGTGTCACCGTGAATTCAGTAGAGGACGCCAATATCAATTTACTTCGAAGCCTACAGCGTCAACATGACCTATTGGTGTTGAGTACAATAAAGAACAAGCCTTGCTGCTTCGACATTATCAAAAATTTTATGAACCACTTTATAAAAAGGTTCTCTCTATATTTATATATTATTTTTATCTATTTTCATTTATAACAGAGAGCTGAAATTGTTAAAGACTTGCCCAGCTTTTGGCTTTGCACTCTTCAATCTACTCAAGTTACCAGCATTGAGGTAACTCTACAATGATTATTTATCAGTTTTTTTATTTTTAAATTTTTTTACAGTTATTTATATGTTTTAGTTTTTACATAGATTACTAACGATAACAAAAAAGCTCTGGAATACTTAAAAGACATCCAATATATTTAATTCGATGACGAGCTCGGATACAAGTTGGATTTTATTTTTGGCCCGAATCCTTATTTCGAGAATTCGGTATTGACAAAAAGTTTCACTTTTGCTTCCCGGAGACCCATACATTGGCACCCTTTGTAGTTAAATCAACCGGGTAAGTTTATAAATATTGTTTTAATTAATATTTTTTTATTATTGTTTTTTAATTGAATTACGAGTTTTTATTTTTGTGGGACTATAATAAAATAGCGGCTAGGTAAATCCTTAACAGAGAAACTGAAAAGGAAAAGGGGTTCGAGGGAGTATAAACATGAAAAATGTATAAGCTTTTTCAATTTTTTTAGTACGATAGACGATGTTGAAGCTGATGATGATCTCTGTATGATGGACAAACACTACACTATCGGGTAATTTTTATTTTTATTTTTTTTCAAAATACAAATTTATTTGTATTTAATTAATTTTTTTATGTTGCAGAAAGACAGTTGGGTGTCACCGTGAATTCAGCAGAGGACGCCAATATCAATTTACTTCGAAGCCTACAACGTCAACATGACCTATTGGTGATTGAGTACAATAAAGAACAAGTCTTGCTGCTTCTACATTATCAAAAATTTTACGAAACTCTTTATAAAAAGGTTCTCTCTCTATATATATATTATTTTTATCTATTTTCATTTATAACAGAGAGCTGAAATTGTTAAAGACTTGCCCAACTTTTGGCTTTCCACTCTTCAATCTACTCAAGTTTCCAGCATTGAGGTAACTCTACAATGATTATTTATCAGTTTTTTTATTTTTAAATTTTTTACAGTTATTTATATGTTTTAGTTTTTACTTAGATTTCTGACCATGACAAAAAAGCTCTGGAATACTTAAAAGACATCCAATATATTCAATTCGATGATGAGCTCGGATACAAGTTGGATTTTATTTTTGGCTCGAATCCTTATTTCGAGAATTCGGTATTGATAAAAAGTTTAACTTTTGCCTTCCCGGAGACCCATACATTGGCACCCTTTGTAGTTAAATCAACCGGGTAAGTTTATAAATATTGTTTTAGTTAATTTTTTTTTATTATTGTTTTTTAATTGAATTACGAGTTTTTATTTTATAGGACTATAATAAAATGGCGGCTAGGTAAATTCTTAACAGAGAAACTGAAAAAGAAAAGGGGTTCGAGGGAGTATAAACTTCAAAAAATGTATAAGCTTTTTCAATTTTTTTAGTTCGAAAGACGGTGTTGAAGTTGATGATAATCTCTGTATGATGGACAAACTCTACACTATCGGGTATTTTTATTTTTATTTTTTTTCAAAATACAAATTTATTTGTATTTAAATAATTTTTTTTATGTTGCAGAAAGACAGTTGGGTGTCACCGTGAATTCAGCAGAGGATGCCAATATCAATATACTTCGAAGCCTACAGCGTCAACATGACCTATTGGTGATTGAGTACAATAAAGAACAAGCCTTGCTGCTTCGACATTATCAAAAATTTTACGAACCTCTTTATAAAAAGGTTCTCTCTCTATATATATATATATATTATTTTTATCTATTTTCATTTATAACATAGAGCTGAAATTGTTAAAGACTTACCCAATTTTTGGCTTTGCACTCTTCAATCTACTCAAGTTTCTAGCATTGAGGTAACTCTACAAAAATTATTTAATAGTTTTTTTATTTTTAAATTTTTTACAGTTATTTATATGTTTTAGTTTTTACTTAGATTTCTAACGATGATAAAAAGCCTCTGGAATACTTAAAAAGACATCCAATATATTCAATTCGATGATGAGCTCGGATACAAGTTAGATTTAATTTTTGGCCCGAATCCTTATTTCGAGAATTCAGTGTTGACAAAAAGTTTCACTTTTGCCTTCTCGAAGACCCATACATTGTCACCCTTTGTAGTTAAATCGACCGGGTAAGTTTATAAATATTGTTTTAGTTAATATTTTTTTTTATTATTGTTTTTTAATTGAATTACGAGATTTTATTTTTGTAGGACTATAATAAAATGTCGGCTAGGTAAATTCTTAACAGAGAAACTAAAAGGGAAAAGGGGTTCGAGGGAGTATAAATTTGAAAAATGTATATGCTTTTTCAATTTTTTTAGTTCGATAGACGGTGTTGAAGTTGATGATGATCTCTATATGATGGTCAAACAATACACTATCGGGTAATTTTTATTTTTATTTTTTTTTCCAAATACAAATTTATTTCTATTTAAATAATTTTTTTTATGTTGCAGAAAATATCAAGAACATTATTCCTGGGCTCTTCTCTGAGAATTTAATTCGTGGAAGAGGGTTTTTCTGCCCGTCATGCATGAAGTCTCAAATGGCTTCTCTTGGATTTACTGATGTATTTTCTGCATTGGTTGCAGTCGTTAATACTAACAGAGAGTTGGAATTGTTAAAGACTTGCTCAATTTTTGGCTTTGCACTCTTCAATCTACTCAAGTTACGAGCATTGAGGTAACTCTACAAAGATTATTTATCAGTTTTTTTTATTTTTTACAGTTATTTATATGTCTTAGTTTTTACATAGATTTTTAACGATGATAAAAAAGCTCTGGAATACTTAAAAGACATCCAATATATTCAATTCGATGACGAGCTAGGATACAAGTTGGATTTTATTTTTGGACCGAATCCTTATTTCAAGAATTCGGTATTGACAAAAAGATTCACTTTTGCCTTCCCGGAGACCCATACATTGGCACCCTTTGTAGTTAAATCAATCGGGTAAGTTTATAAATATTGTTTTACTTAATATTATTTTTTATTATTGTTTTTTTATTGAATTACGAGTTTTTATTTTTGTGAGACTATAATAAAATGGCAGCTAGGTAAATCCTAAACAGAGAAACTGAAAAGGAAAAGGGGTTCGAGGGAGTATAAACTTGAAAAATGTATAAGCTTTTTCAATTTTTTTAGTTCGATAGACGGTGTTGAAGCTGATGATGATCTCTGTATGATGGACAAACACTACACTATCGGGTAATTTTTATTTTTATTTTTTTTCAAAATACAATTTTATTTCTATTTAAATATTTTTTTTTATGTTGCAGGAAGACAGTTGGGTGTCACCGTGAATTCAGCAGAGGACGCCAATATCAATTTACTTCGAAGCCTACAGTGTCAACATGACCTATTGGTGATTGAGTACAATAAAGAACAAATCTTGCTACTTCGACATTATCAAAAATTTTACGAACCTCTTTATAAAAAGCTTCTCTCTATATATATATATTATTTTTATCTATTTTCATTTATAACAGAGAGCTGAAATTGTTAAAGACTTGCCCAACGGTTGGCTTTGCACTCTTCAATCTACTCAAGATACCAACATTGAGGTAACTCTACAAAGAGTATTTATAAGTTTTCTTTTATTTTTTACAGTTATTTATGTGTTTTAGTTTTTACTTAGATTTCTAACGATAATAAAAAAGCTCTGGAATACTTAAAAAGACATCCAATATATACAATTCGATGATGAGCTCGGATACAAGTTGGATTTAATTCTTGGCCCGAATCCTTATTTCGAGAATTCGGTGTGGACAAAAAGTTTCACTTTTGCCTTCTCGGAGACCCATACATTGTCACCCTTTGTAGTTAAATCGACCGGGTAAGTTTATAAATATTATTTTAGTTAATATATTATTTTATTATTGTTTTTAATTGAATTACGAGTTTTATTTTTTGTAGGACTATAATAAAATGGTGGCTAGGTAAATTCTTAACAGAGAAACTAAAAGGGAAAAGGGGTACGAGGGAGTATAAATTTGAAAAATGTATATGCTTTTTCAATTTTTAGTTCGATAGATGCTGTTGAAGTTGATGATGATATCTATATGATGGACAAACACTAGACTCTCGGGTAATTTTTATTTTTATTTTTTTTTCAAAATACAAATTTATTTCTATTTAAATAATTTTTTTTATGTTGCAGAAAATATCAAGAACATTATTCCTGGGCTCTTCTCTGAGAATTTAATTCGTGGAAGAGGGTTTTTCTGTCGGTCATGCATGAAGTCTCAAATGGCTTCTCCTAGATTTACTGATGTATTTTCTGCATTGGTTGCAGTCGTTAATACTAACAGAGAGTTGGAATTGTTAAAGACTTGCCCAATTTTTGGCTTTGCACTCTTCAATCTACTTAAGTTACCAGCATTGAGGTAACTCTACAAAGATTATTTATCATTTTTTTTTATTTTTTACAGTTAGTTATATGTTTTAGTTTTTACATAGATTTCTAACGATGATAAAAAAAGCTCTGGAATACCTAAAAGACATCCAATATATTCAATTCGATGACGAGCTCGGATACAAGTTGGATTTTATTTTTGGACCGAATCCTTATTTCAAGAATTCGGTATTGACAAAAAGATTCACTTTTGCCTTCCCGGAGACCCATACATTGGCACCCTTTGTAGTTAAATCAATCGAGTAAGTTTATAAATATTGTTTTACTTAATATTATTTTTTATTATTGTTTTTTAATTGAATTACGAGTTTTTATTTTTGTGGGACTATAATAAAATGGCGGCTAGGTAAACCCTTAACAGAGAAACTGAAAAGGAAAAGGGGTTCGAGGGAATATAAACTTGAAAAATGTATAAGCTTTTTCAAATTTTTTAGTTCGATAGACGGTGTTGAATCTAATGATGATCTCTGTATGATGGACAAACACTACACTATCGGGTAATTTTTTTTATTTTTTTTCAAAATACAATTTTATTTCTATTTAAATAATTTTTTTTATGTTGCAGAAAGACAGTTGGGTGTCACCGTGAATTCAGCAGAGGACGCCAATATCAATTTACTTCGAAGCCTACAGTGTCAACATGACCTATTGGTGATTGAGTACAATAAAGAACAAATCTTGCTGCTTCGACATTATCAAAATTTTTACGATCCTCTTTATAAAAAGCTTCTCTGTTTATATATATATTATTTTTTATCTATTTTCATTTATAACAGAGAGCTGAAATTGTTAAAGACTTGCCCAACTTTTGGCTTTGCACTCTTCAATCTACTTAAGTTACCAGCATTGAGGTAACTCTACAAAGAGTATTTATCATTTTTTTTATTTTTTACAGTTATATATATGTTTTAGTTTTACTTAGATTTCTAATGATGATAAAAAAGCTCTGGAATACTTAAAAAGACATCCAATATTTTCAATTCGATGATGTGCTCGGATACAAGTTGGATTTTATTTTTGGCCCGAATCCTTATTTCGAGAATTCGGTGTGGACAAAAAGTTTCACTTTTGCCTTCTCGGAGACCCATACATTGGCACCCTTTGTAGTTAAATCGACCGGGTAAGTTTATAAATATTGTATTAGTTAATATATTTTTTTTATTATTGTTTTTTAATTGAATTACGAGTTTTTATTTTTGTAGGACTATAATAAAATGGCGGCTAGGTAAATTTTTAACAGAGAAACTTAAAAGGAAAAGGCGTTCGAGGGAGTATAAATTTGAAAAATGTATATGCTTTTTCAATTTTTTTAGTTCGATAGACGGTGATGAAGTTGATGATGATCTCTATATGATGGACAAACACTACACTATCGGGTAATTTTTATTTTTATTTTTTTTCAAAATAGAAATTTATTTCTATTTAAATAATTTATTTTATGATGCAGAAAATATCAAGAACATTATTCCTGGGATCTTCTCTGAGAATTTAATTCGTGGAAGAGGGTTTTTCTGACGGTCATGCATGAAGTCTCAAAAGGTTTCTCCTGGATTTACTGATGTATTTTCTGCATTGGTTGCAGTTGTTAATACTAACAGAGAGTTGGAATTGTTAAAGACTTGCCCAATTTTTGGCTTTGCACTCTTCAATCTACTCAAGTTACCAGCATTGAGGTAACTCTACGATGATTACTTATCAGTTTTTTTAAAAAAAATATTTACAGATATTTATATGTTTTAGCTTTTACTTAGATTTCTAACGATGATAAAAAAGGTCTGGATTACTTAAAAGAAATCCAATATATTCAATTCGATGACGAGCTCAGATACAAGTTGGATTTTATTTTTGGCCAGAATCTTTATTTCGAGAATTCGGTATTGACAAAAAGTTTAACTTTTGCCTTCCCGGAGACCCATACATTGGCACCCTTTGTAGTTAAATCAATCGGGTAAGTTTATAAATATTGTTTTACTTAATATTATTTTTTATTATTGTTTTTTAATTGAATTACGAGTTTTTATTTTTGTGGGACTATAATAAAATGGTGGCTAGGTAAACCCTTAACAGAGAAACTGAAAAGGAAAAGGGGTTCGAGGGAGTATAAACTTGAAAAATGTATAAGCTTTTTCAATTTTTTTAGTTCGATAGACGGTGTTGAATCTGATGATGATCTTATGATGGACAAACACTACACTATCGGGTAATTTTTATTTTTATTTTTTTTCAAAATACAATTTTATTTCTATTTAAATATTTTTTTTATGTTGCAGAAAGACAGTTGGGTGTCACCATGAATTCAGCAGAGGACGCCAATATCAATTTACTTCGAAGCCTACAGTGTCAACATGACCTATTGGTGATTGAGTACAATAAAGAACAAATCTTGCTGCTTCGACATTATCAAAATTTTTACGATCCTCTTTATAAAAAGCTTCTCTCCCTATATATATATTATTTTTTATCTATTTTCATTTATAACAGAGAGCTGAAATTGTTAAAGACTTGCCCAACTTTTGGCTTTGCACTCTTCAATCTACTTAAGTTACCAGCATTGAGGTAACTCTACAAAGAGTATTTATCAGTTTTTTTTTTATTTTATACAGTTATATATATGTTTTAGTTTTTACTTAGATTTCTAATGATGATAAAAAAGCTCTGGAATACTTAAAAAGACATCCAATATTTCAATTCGATGATGAGCTCGGATACAAGTTGGATTTTATTTTTGGCCCGAATCCTTATTTCGAGAATTCGGTGTTGACAAAAAGTTTCACTTTTGCCTTCTCGGAGACCCATACATTGGCACCCTTTGTAGTTAAATCGACCGGGTAAGTTTATAAATATTGTTTTAGTTAATATATTTTTTTATTATTGTTTTTTAATTGAATTACGAGTTTTTATTTTTGTAGGACTATAATAAAATGGCGGCTAGGTAAATTCTTAACAGAGAAACTCAAAAGGAAAAGGCGTTCGAGGGAGTATAAATTTGAAAAATGTATATGCTTTTTCAATTTTTTTAGTTCGATAGACGGTGTTGAAGTTGATGATGATCTCTATATGATGGACAAACACTACAATATCGGGTAATTTTATTTTTATTTTTTTTTCAAAATACAAATTTATTTCTATTTAAATAATTTTTTTTTATGTTGCAGAAAATATCAAGAACATTATTCCCGGGCTCTTCTCTGAGAATATAATTCGTGGAAGAGGGTTTTTCTGCCGGTCATGCATGAAGTCTCAAATGGCATCTCCTGGATTTACTGATGTATTTTCTGCATTGGTTGCAGTTGTTAATACTAACAGAGAGTTGAAATTGTTAAAGACTTGCCCAATTTTTGGCTTTACACTCTTCATTCTACTCAAGTTACCAGCATTGAGGTTTGAAATTGTTAAAGACTTGCCCAATTTTTGGCTTTACACTCTTCATTCTACTCAAGTTACCAGCATTGAGGTAACTCTACGATGATTATTTATCAGTTTTTTTAAAAAAAAATTTACAGTTATTTATATGTTTTAGCTTTTACTTAAATTTCTAACGATGATAAAAAAGGGCTGGATTACTTAAAAGAAATCCAATATATTCAATTCGATGACGAACTCAGATACAAGTTGGATTTTATTTTTGGCCAGAATCGTTATTTCGAGAATTCGGTATTGACAAAAAGATTAACTTTTGCCTTCCCGGAGACCCATACATTGGCACCCTTTGTAGTTAAATCAATCGGGTAAGTTTATAAATATTGTTTTACTTAATATTATTTTTTATTATTGTTTTTTAATTGAATTACGAGTTTTTATTTTTGTGGGACTATAATAAAATGGCGGCTAGGTAAACCCTTAACAGAGAAACTGAAAAGGAAAAGGGGTTTGAGGGAGTATAAACTTGAAAAATGTATAAGCTTTTTCAAATTTTTTAGTTCGATAGACGGTGTTGAATCTGATGATGATCTCTGTATGATGGACAAACACTACACTATCGGGTAATTTTTATTTTTACTTTTTTTTCAAAATACAATTTTATTTCTATTTAAATATATTTTTTTATGTTGCAGAAAGACAGTTGGGTGTCACCGTGAATTCAGCAGAGGACGCCAATATCAATTTACTTCAAAGGCTACAGTGTCAACATGACCTATTGGTGATTGAGTACAATAAAGAACAAATCTTGCTACTTCGACATTATCAAATTTTATACGATCCTCTTTATAAAAAGCTTCTCTCTCTTTATATATATTATTTTTTATCTATTTTCATTTATAACAGAGAGCTGAAATTGTTAAAGACTTGCCCAACTTTTGGCTTTGCACTCTTCAATCTACTTAAGTTACCAGCATTGAGGTAACTCTACAAAGAGTATTTATCAGTTTTTTTTTATTTTTTACAGTTATATATATGTTTTAATTTTTACTTAGATTTCTAATGATGATAAAAAGGCTCTGGAATACTTAAAAAGACATCCAATATTTTCAATTCGATGATGAGCTCGGATACAAGTTGGATTTTATTTTTGGCCCGAATCCTTATTTCGAGAATTCGGTGTTGACAAAAAGTTTCACTTTTGCCTTCTCGGAGACCCATACATTGGCACCCTTTGTAGTTAAATCGACCGGGTAAGTTTATAAATATTGTTTTAGTTAATATATTTTTTTATTATTGTTTTTTAATTGAATTACGAGATTTTATTTTTGTAGGACTATAACAAAATGACGGCTAGGTAAATTTTTAACAGAGAAACTCAAAAGGAAAAGGCGTTCGAGGGAGTATAAATTTGAAAAATGTATATGCTTTTTCAAATTTTTTAGTTCGATAGACGGTGTTGAAGTTGATGATGATCTCTATATGATGGACAAACACTACACTATCGGGTAATTTTTATTTTTATTTTTTTTTCCAAATACAAATTTATTTCTATTTAAATATTTTTTTTTTATGTTGTAGAAAATATCAAGAACATTATTCCCGGGCTCTTCTCTGAGAATTTAATTCGTGGAAGAGGGTTTTTCTACCGGTCATGCATGAAGTCTCAAATGGCATCTCCTGGATTTACTGATTTATTTTCTGCATTGGTTGCAGTCGTTAATACTAACAGAGAGTTGAAATTGTTAATGACTTGCCCAATTTTTGGCTTTGCACTCTTCAATCTACTCAAGTTACCAGCATTGAGGTAACTCTATAAAGATTATTTATCAGTTTTTTTATTTTTTACAGTTATTTATATGTTTTAGTTTTTACTTAGATTTCTAACGATGATAAAAAAGCTCTGGAATACTTAAAAGACATCCAATATATTCAATTCGATAACGAGCTCGGATACAAGTTGGATTTTATTTTTGGACCGAATCCTTATTTCAAGAATTCGGTATTGACAAAAAGATTCACTTTTGCCTTCCCGGAGACCCATACATTGGCACCCTTTGTAGTTAAATCAATCGGGTAAGTTTATAAATATTGTTTTAGTTAATATTTTTTTTATTATTGTTTTTTAATTGAATTACGAGTTTTTATTTTTGTGGGACTATAATAAAATGGCGGCAGGTAAATCCTTAACAGAGAAACTGAAAAGGAAAAGGGGTTCGAGGGAGTATAAACTTGAAAAATGTATAAGCTTTTTCAATTTTTTTAGTTCGATAGACGGTGTTGAATCTGATGATGATCTCTGTATGATGGACAAACACTACACTATCGGGTAATTTTTTTTTTATTTTTTTTCAAAATACAATTTTATTTCTATTTAAATTTTTTTTTTGTTGCAAAAAGACAGTTAGGTGTCACCGTGAATTCAGCAGAGGATGCCAATATCAATATACTTCGAAGCCTACAGCGTCAACATGACCTATTGGTGATTGAGTACAATAAAGAACAACCTTGCTGCTTCGACATTATCAAAAATTTTACGAACCTCTTTATAAAAAGGTTGTCTTTCTCTCTATATATATATTATTTTTATCTATTTTCATTTATAACATCGAGCTGAAATTTGTTAAAGACTTGCCCAATTTTTGGCTTTGCACTCTTCAATCTACTCAAGTTTCTAGCATTGAGGTAACACTACAATGATTATTTAACAGTTTTTTTATTTTTTAAATTTCTTACAGTTATTTATATGTTTTAGTTTTTACTTAGATTTCTAACGATGATAAAAAGCCTCTGGAATACTTAAAAGACAACCAATATATTCAATTCGATAACGTGCTCGGATACAAATTGGATTTTATTTTTGGCTCGAATCCTTATTTCGAGAATTTGGTATTGATAAAAAGTTTAATTTTTGCCTTCCCGGAGACCCATACATTGGCACCCTTTTAGTTAAATCAACCAGGTAAGTGTATAAATATTGTTTTAGTTAATATTTTTTTTATTATTGGTTTTTAATTGAATTACGAGTTTTTTTTATAGGACTATAATAAAATGGTGGCTAGGTAAATCCTTAACAGAGAAACTGAAAAGGAAAAGGGGTTCGAGGGAGTATAAACTTGAAAAATGCATAAGCTTTTTCAATTTTTTTAGTTCGATAGATGCTGATGATGATCTCTGTATGATGGACAAACACTACACTATCGGGTAATGTTTATTTTTATTTTTTTTCAAAATACAAATTTATTTCTATTTAAATAATTTTTTTTATGTTGCAGAAAGACAGTTGGGTGTCACCGTGAATTCAGCAGAGGACGCCAATATCAATTTACTTCGAAGCCTACAGCGTCAACATGACCTATTGGTGATTGAGTACAATAAAGAACAAGTCTTGCTGCTTCGACATTTTCAAAAATTTTACGAACCTCTATATAAAAAGGTTCTCTCTCTATATAAATATATATTATTTTTATCTATTTTCATTTATAACATAGAGCTGAAATTGTTAAAGACTTGCCCAACTTTTGGCTTTGCACTCTTCAATCTACTCAAGTTTCCAGCATTGAGGTAACTCTACAATGATTATTTAACAGTTTTTTAATTTTTTAAATTTTTTACAGTTATTTATATGTTTTAGTTTTTACTTAGATTTCTAACGATGATAAAAAGCTCTGGAATACTTAAAAGACATCCAATATATTCAATTCGATGACGAGCTTGGATACAAGTTGGATTTTATTTTTGGCCCGAATCCTTATTTCGAGAATTCGGTATTGACAAAAAGTTTCACTTTTGCCTTCCCGGAGACCCATACATTGGCACCCTTTGTAGTTAAATCAACCGGGTAAGTTTATAAATATTGTTTTAGTTAATATTTTTTTATTATTGTTTTTAATTGAATTACGAGTTTTTATTTTTGTAGGACTATAATAAAATGGCGGCTAGGTAAATCCTTAACAGAGAAACTGAAAAGGAAAAGGGTTCGAGGGAGTATAAACTTGAAAAATGTATAAGCTTTTTCAATTTTTTTAGTTCGATAGACGGTGTTGAAGCCGATGATGATCTCTGTATGATTGACAAACACTACACTATCGGTAATTTTTATTTTTATTTTTTTTAAAATACAATTTATTTCTATTTAAATAATTTTTTTTATGTTGCAGAAAGACAGTTGGGTGTCACCGTGAATTCAGCAGGGGACGCCAATATCAATTTACTTCGAAGCCTACAGCGTCAACATGACCTATTGGTGATTGAGCACAATAAAGAACAAGACTTGCTGCTTCGACATTATCAAAAATTTTACGAACCTCTTTATAAAAAGGTTCTCTCTATATATAAATATATATTATTTTTATCTATTTTCATTTATAACAGAAAGCTGAAATTGTTAAAGACTTGCCCAACTTTTAGCTTTGCACTCTTCAATCTACTCAAGTTACTAGCATTGAGGTAACTCTACAATGATTATTTATCAGTTTTTTTTTAATTTTTTTACAGTTATTTATATGTTTTAGTTTTTACTTAGATTTCTAACGATGATAAAAAAGCTTAGGAATACTTAAAATACATCCAATATATTCAATTCGATGACGAGCTCGGATACAAGTTGGATTTTATTTTTGGCCGGAATCCTTATTTCGAGATTTCAGTATTGACAAAAAGTTTCACTTTTGCCTTCCCGGAGACCCATACATTGGCACCATTTGTACTTAAATCAACCGGGTAAGTTTATAAATATTGTTTTAGTTAATATTTTTTTTATTATTGTTTTTAATTGAATTACGAGTTTTTATTTTTGCAGGACTATAATAAAATGGCGGCTAGGTAAATCCTTAACAGAGAAACTGAAAAGGAAAAGGGGTTCGAGGGAGTATAAACTTGAAAAATGTATAAGCTTTTTCAATTTTTTTAGTCCGATAGACGGTGTTGAAGCTGATGATGATCTCTATATGATGGACAAACACTACACTATCGGGTAATTTTTATTTTTATTTTTTTTCAAAATACAAATTTATTTCTATTTAAATATTTTTTTTATGTTGCAGAAAGACAGTTGGGTGTCACCGTGAATTCAGCAGAGGACGCCAATATCAATTTACTTCGAACGCCTACAGCGTCAACATGACCTATTGATGATTGAGTACAATAAAGAACAAGCCTTGCTGCTTCGACATTATCAAAAATTTTACGAACCTCTTTATAAAAAGGTTCTCTCTCTATATAAATATATATTATTTTTTATCTATTTTCATTTATAACAGAGAGCTGAAATTGTTGAAGACTTGCCCAACTTTTGGCTTTGCACTCTTCAATCTACTCAAGTTACCAGCATTGAGGTAACTCTACGATGATTATTTATCAGTTTTTTTTTAAAATTTTTACAGTTATTTATATGTTTTAGCTTTTACTTAGATTTCTAACGATGATAAAAAAGGTCTGGATTACTTAAAAGACATCCAATATATTCAATTCGATGACGAGCTCAGATACAAGTTGGATTTTATTTTTGGCCCGAATCCTTATTTCGAGAATTCGGTATTGACAAAAAGTTTCACTTTTGCCTTCCCGGAGACCCATACATTGGTACCCTTTGTAGTTAAATCAACTGGGTAAGTTTATAAATATTGTTTTAGTTAATATTTTTTTTATTATTGTTTTTTAATTGATTTACGAGTTTTTATTTTTGTAGGACTATAATAAAATGGCGGCTAGGTAAATCCTTAACAGAAAAACTGAAAAGGAAAAGGGGTTTGAGGGAGTATAAACTTGAAAAATGTATAAGCTTTTTCAATTTTTTTAGTTCGATAGACGGTGTTGAAGCCGATCATGATCTCTGTATGATTGACAAACACTACACTATCGGATAATTTTTATTTTTATTTTTTTTCAAAATACAATTTTATTTCTGTTTAAATAATTTTTTTTTATGTTGCAGAAAGACAGTTGGGTGTCACCGTGAATTCAACAGGGGACGCCAATATCAATTTACTTCGAAGCCTACAGCGTCAACATGACCTATTGGTGATTGAGCACAATAAAAAACAAGACTTGCTGCTTCGACATTATCAAAAATTTTACAAACCTCTTTATAAAAAGGTTCTCTTTATATATAAATATATATTATTTTTATCTATTTTCATTTATAACAGAAAGCTGAAATTGTTAAAGACTTGCCCAACTTTTAGATTTGCACTCTTCAATCTACTCAAGTTACTAGCATTGATGTAACTCTACAATGATTATTTATCAGTTTTTTTTAAATTTTTTTACAGTTATTTATATGTTTTAGTTTTTACTTAGATTTCTAACGATGATAAAAAAGCTCAGGAATACTTAAAAGACATCCAATATATTCAATTTGATGACCAGCTCGGATACAAATTTGATTTTATTTTTGGCCCATATCCTTATTTCGAAAATTCAGTATTGACAAAAAGTTTCACTTTTGCCTTTCCGGAGGCTCATACATTGGCACCCTTTGTAGTTAAATCAACCGGGTAAGTTTATATATATTGTTTTAGTTAATATTTTTTTTATTATTGTTTTTTAATTGAATTACGAGTTTTTATTTTTGTAGGACTATAATAAAATGGCGGCTAGGTAAATCCTTAGAAAAGGGGTTCGAGGGAGTATAAACTTGAAAAATGTATAAGCTTTTTTAATTTTTTTAGTTCGATAGACGGTATTGAAGCTGATGATGATCTCTATATGATGGACAAACACTACACTATCGGACAATTTTTATTTATTATTTTTCAAAATACAAATTTATTTCTATTTAATTTTTTTTTATGTTGCAGAAAGACAATAAGGGACAAAATTATCCCTTTTGCTTTCTTGAAGTATGAGAAGAAATTATCACAAAGCATGGAGGGTGGGATGCCTAATAATGTGGCAGAAGATTATGATGGCACCAATAAACCAAAACCAAAAAAAAAAGAATCGCCACCTTAGCGGCCCCCTGGTCTCGGCCCCATAGGTTTCCAGACGGAGGCAAATCACGGTTATTACTGATATGGTAAGGCGCCTCGGGTCGAGGGAATTAATTCCAGCAGACCAGGATTTTATCCCCATGCGCAACTGCCGACCCTCGAACCTGTGACCTCGACCAAATCGGCCAGGCACCTTACCATCCGATCTAGCCCGTGGGGGCCTGATGGCCACCAATAAGGATCTTTCAGTTGTTGGTGTCCATATTTTTTTTTTCATTTTGTCTGTTTGATTCATAAAAGCTTTCATGACTTGAGTATGTGCTGAAATACATAACATGATAGTGCAGATATCTTGCGAATTATACATTGATATCGTATGACTAGTGCAAGTTGGTGAGCAAGCGTAATATTTGCTCGTACCATTTAATTGTCAATGATAAAGATCTTGTAACAAGGTTTTGTAGTAGCTACATCCAGAGAGAAGTGGGAATGCACAAGAAGTCTCTCAAATTCTAAAATGTAATAGGAACGATAAGTTAGGAAGAAGATGGTAGAAATACTAAAATGTTTTGGTTGAGAAACTAAATAGGAATTTTGGCGTCTCAATGACACAACTTAGTGCATCAACTGTAAGATTTGATTTGACAATTTAATTGTTAATGATGTTGATTTATCAGGGTTTATACTCATACTAAATAGTATATGTTGGTTGTGATACAAGACTATAAGTATGACAAGTTACAACATCATCATAGGAAGAAGAAACATTTATTGCTTGAGATTTGAGAAACTAAACAATGACAAGTTATCAGGCTTTGTGCCTTAGCATTTGAGCCTGAGAATATTTGGCAGCTCTATGACCCTGTACATGACCGCTGGATAACCGTGCTAGTTATGCCTTCTGAAATCAGACACCTAGCTCGTGTTGGTTCGGTATCTGTTGGCGGGAAACTCTTTGTTATTGGAGGAGGCAGTGATAGAGTTGATCCATTGACAGGAGATCATGATCGTATATATCTTATGAGGTTTGGTCATATGCTCCACTCCATTTTGACCGGACCTGCCTTATTGAACAATATACACGATGCATTACTATCTCACGAACTGGCAATCGTGAGTGTGAATTAAAGCCATTTATCTCCCGAGTCTCTTATCTCTGTATTAGTTTCCTGCAAAGGAAGATGCCAGAAAAGCAGATTGTGTTGATTTAACTAGCTATGCATCACTTGGCGGGCGATATATCCCTAGCTCCCTCATAATTATATTCCATGTTGCGACAATTTTGTTGGATATGGTGTGAATGGAAAGGGAGGCGTGGAGGAAAGAAGCTCCTTGGTGAGTAAGACTTTAGTCCCACATTGGAAGTTTCTTGTGAATGGCAAGGGAGGTGGAGAATAAAGAGACTCCATTGTGAATGTGATTTTAGTCCTACATTTGGAGTCTCAAGGCAAAATTGTTGGTTTATATTTTTTCACAAGCATGATAGTTGTGAACAAATGCTAGGGGAGAGGTTCTCTCTCACGCGTGAGTGTGCAGGGGGTGCAAATCCAGGGCCTAGATTTCTATTGAACCAAGTGATCTCGTGTGCGTGCACGACCTGCGCTCGGGACAAAATTTTTTCAAGCGGATGAACTAATGTTTTGCCAAATTTTTTGCTCAAGTGTAACTGATGCATTAACTTTTGATTAATGCAAAATCATTAACCCCCAGACGTTTGGATCTGGCCGGTTAATTGTCAGTAAATGACGTTAATTTGGTCATTGATTATTGTAGGGGTCGGAGCCTATATAAAGAGGTTGTGACTTAGAGCAAAATAGAGAGAGAATATAGAGATAGAGATTCTCTTCTACCTCGTTCCCGACTTCCTTTGATAACGTTCGGGTACTTCATCAGTTCGCCACTAGCAACGAGTGCTTCGTTGTGCCCGTGGTCCCGCTGTTGTATCCTGAGAGACAGACGCCCATCTGAGCCTCGAAGCACCGTCAGAGGAGGACAAATCAGTTTCAAGGAAACTGTGTTGCGCATACCTCAGCAACTTCCTGATCGGGAGATACTGCTCGGGAGCTCAGGAGATCCTAGTCGGGAGACTCTGTTCAGGAATTCAGTTCGGGAGATACTGCTCGAGAGACTTGGTCGGGAGGCCTGGTTGGGAGACTTGGTCAGGAGACCTAGTCAGGGGAATTCAACCCGGGAGACTGCAGTCTACATAAAAGACAGCTCGGGCTACTCAACAGTTAAAAAATTAGTTTTTTATAATTTCAATTTATTGTAATCTCTCCGAAAGGAGTCCATTTCCTCCAACAAATTTCACTATTCGTGTTGCTAATGGCTCTGCCACAAAAATCGTTGGCATTGGTTTTGTGACGATAATGCCTTGCTCTTCATGTTCCTACATTCAACTATAGTTTATTTTCCATTGGAAAATTGGCTCATGATGTAAAGTGTCTTGCTAAATTTTCTCTTAGATGGTATGAATTTTAGGATATGGAAATGGAGAAGACAATTGATAGTGTTGAATCGTGTGTTAGATTCTACATTTTTCAAGGGATTCTGCTTCACTACGAAAATTTAACTATCACTCTACCTCTTTCAATAATAAATATGCTAAAATTATGTTATGACATTATCGAGTTGATCATCCAAACTTATCTTGCGAAATTGTTTCCAAAATTATTTCTTAATGAAAATGTCAGTTCTTTTCATTGTGAGTTAGCATGGTGAAGGAGGAACTTAACCATAACAAGAATTATAATGCGAAAATATCAGAAAACATACCTGTGCTCAACGAGAAGGGCCCCTTTTATAACACCTCAATAATCTCTGCATTAATAAGATATTATGTCAAATAAAAGGTCATGTCTAATCGTCGTATTTCGGCTATATTGAGCAGTCTCATCAATCGTAAGTATAATTATCATTTCGTATCCAATGGAGATACTATGCCACCTATTCCTGACCACTTGGCTCTAGGTTTTTGTGGTGATATGAGCTTGCAGGTCGATGAGCCCACTAGGTTTCGGAGGTTAGCCCCGCCCACAAGGATGATATTTAGATCCACGATTGGGCTCACAAACTATTCTTATTGGATGAAGTTATAAGAGGAATTGAGCCTGGGGATATCCAGTTGGGATAATCCAATCAGATCTTGGGGATCTGAGCCGACCAACGCCCGATGGTGGGTCGTTGACGATAGGCGTCGCCGACAGTTAGTAGGCTAGCCGACAGGCAACGACCAGAAGAAGAATGATTTTTTTTAAATAAATGTAAATTTTTAATTAAAATTTTAGTAAATTAAATTTTAGTAAATTAAATCAGATAATTGAGATATACTAAATAATGTAATCTAAAACCTAATAAAATTATCTAAATATATTCTAAAAAATATAAAAAATATTCAATTTTATTTATATATCATTAATATTTGTATTATTATTATATATTTTTTAATATTTTAATATTTTAAAATTAAAATAATACAATTATGATATAATTTTTTACATAAATCGAGAGTGGGAATAAACATATAAGGACACAATATTATCATATTTTTTATTTTTAATTTAGACAAACGTATAATATCATCATACTAAAAATAAAAAAAATAATATAATAAAATATTACATTAAATTTATACTAAGATCTTCAAATAAAATAAAATTTATTTAATTATCTAAATTGAATCAAATAATATTAAATTATATTTTATTTTTAAAACCAAGATTCATGATAATCTTGAACCTAGCCTTTGAGTTTATAAATTATCTCCATTTCTTATCCTAATACTGCCTTAACACTCAGGTACTATACTTTATAATTTATAACTTATAATTCATTTTAAAACAACATAAATTTTATGAAAAACATGTACTATTTTTTGTCTAAAAAATAATTCTCATATCAGAAATAAATATATATAAAATAAAATTTTAATTCATAAAATATTATTTTAAACTACATATAATCCTGATATGCTCAATTACTGACGGATTCCCGACTTTCATCGGCAATTAGTCGGGAATTATCGACAGATCATGTGTATTTCGTCGGTATTCCTGACAAAATTTGATTTTTGTCGATAATTCCTGACAAAATTTGTCTTCCTATTGATGACATTTGTCACGCTCTTCGTGGCCATTTGCCGATGGAAATTGGATATCCATCGGAAAAATTTCCCGACGGGAACCTAATTTTGTTAGTAACTTTACCGATGGTAAACTATTTTCAATTGTATATTGGCTCCAACGTATTTCTTTTCGACTATGAAATTTTCATTGATATTCCGTCACTAATCAAGTTACCGATGGAATACCGACGGATATTTCCATTGATTATGTTGAGATAATTTTTTTAGTACTGTTTCCATATTTTTTTAACAAAAATAAAAATACAATGGAAATAAAAAAAATAAAGAAATAGCAAATCTAAATTAGACGACAACTCCGACTTGCTACGATCATGGTTGTCAATGCTGTTGTCCAGAGTCGTCTCAAGATTCCATGAGATCTAAAGATTAGATGAGGTCCTAAGTAAAAAAAAATGTTTAAGCATTTAATATATATTTAAAAAAATAAAAATTTCACCCACTTTGTTTTCATTTTGAGAACACATATTTAATTTTTTTTAAAATAAAATATTAATTTAAAAATAAAGTTTAATATACAATTTAATTTTCTAGATGCAAAATTATTAATTAAAAATTTATATTTAAGTTTTGATAATATATATTTTTTTCAATTGTTAAATTATTAAATTGTAAATAAGATATTATAAATTTTAATTTTAAAAAAATTCTACCTTATCTGTATGATTTATAATATTTTAGAAAAATGATATGCAGCGGAAATTGTCAGCGAAAAATTCAACGGGAATGACGTGATACTCTAATTACAGTGATCCTCGATGGGTTCATTATGCCCCCAGAATATAGTTTGGTTTGGGATGTCGGTCGGAGACCACTGTCGATGTCCAAATGACAATAGGATGTATACATAAAAAATATTACATCATTTTTATTGGATTTCTTATTTAAAATTCACGCTGGCTGCGTATGATTACTCAATATTTTATTAGTCATCCATGTGTTAGGAAAAAATTTATTTTTTTATAAAGTTTAATATCTCAAGTGTAGTTTTTAATGTTTGTCTAAACGCAATGTAATAAATCATTTATATTTTATTTAGATTTTTTTTAATGATGTTTGAGTTCATTCCTAATTTATCATCTAGATATAACAATAAAAAACATCTTGTAATTCTCTTTTATCCTAAAGAAATATCAATATTTTTTCTTTCTAGTACCAAGGAATAATCAATAAATATTAAATTTTATTATGAATCATTCTAAATTAGATATTATAATTAATAAAAACCTAGAGTACCTAACATATGAAACTTGAAAAAAAAAAGATATTTAAGAAGAATAGCATCCTACTCTGAATTTGTATAAATAAAAAAATTTTAATTCATGTTCATATGTGGAAGAAGAAAAAAGCGAAAAAAATATTACATAGAGGGAGAAGAGGGATGTCCTATGAGATAATTGATCACCAACAATGGAAGGAGAAAAAAAAATGCTCTAGGGGTTCTCGAATGTATTAAAAAGGAAAGAGTTGAGAGTCAATAGTTCATTAGGTAATAGGTCTTATAAATAAGGCATATAATTTAATGGATTAGTGTTATTTAATTACAAAATGTGTTGTAAAATAATAAAATAAAATAGACTCTATAGATAGAATTTTATATGGAAAATAAGAGAATGAACTATAAATGGAAAAGAGAATTTAAGTAGCATTCAATGCAACGGTAATTAAAATGGATGGTTTACCGATTAAAGATTTTAAAGAAAATAATGATGATTATTTATTTCTAAAATTTATAATAATAATAGGCCCCACTTTTACAGGGGCCCTAGTATAGATCTTAATGGCCTATGATCTTGAGTCAGATCGGCTGTTGTCATGGACGGGAAAGAGGAAAGAGCCGTTGTTGATATAAAAGTTGAAGAAAGGAAGAAGTTGTTGCCGAAGTTGCAGCTACAATCCCAGTAGCTGCACTGTGGCAGCTAAAATAAATATTATGGTCACCTCCACAAGTATGACACGATTGGTAATAATTTATTTGGATGATCCGTCACTTCTCAGGTTTAATTCCTCTTTAATAGAGCGCATAGTATGTTGACAGAAGAAATCGCCACAGATTGCTGCGTGGTCGGACCATCGGATATCGATATCATCAGTGATGAAGTCGTCACATGTCTTCATCCTGCGATTTACCCTCGTTGACCGGTAGAGACTCTCGTTGAAGACTATGTGGCAGGACCGGCCAACTAAATAGATTAGTCAGACGCAAACCTAGATATCTCTTGTAAATCTAAAAAAATAAAATAAACATTATGGCTCTCATTCTATGCAAGAAAGAGGAAATGTGATAATCTTTTTAGATAATCTTATTTGTAAAGTCAGAAAAACTTATTTATATAAATTATTTAAATAATAATAAAAATATTAAATATGATATAAATAATAATAAAGAATAAAATAAATTTAAAAATAGTATCTTTTTCTTTAATTCATATTGACCTGGCTATAATATCAAATATGATAAATTTTAATAGATTGAAATTATTATTATTTATTATTGTCATTAGTTAGGTACCATGGAATTCACTGATGCATAAAGTCTGAGTTTGAGGCCTTCCGAAATATCTCCAGCACCTCTAAGCATGCAAACTATGTAGGTGCTAAAATGCCCTTGGGGCTATGATGTAGTAGAAGAGTGATTAATTATCATTTTAGATATTTATGGTTCGATCTTCAATTATGATATATTTTATAAAAAAATTTCCTTCAGATGGGGCGTGAATCCTAGGACGATGAGCTTCTAGATCATCTGCCGCGAGCACCTCCTGATTATCTTAGCCCCTCCAAGTCCCGAAAATCGGAACCACATCCTCAGTTTTAGAGTTTTAAGCAACAACCCCCTTTAGTTCTCTGGTATTTTACATGCATGTTGATGAGTATCGGCTTCCATATGGTTAAGCTCGTCGTCAGTCATTTAGTTGCTTTGCTCGCGCAACTACTCATGGCGGTAGTTGCTAGAGTGCGAGCAGTTGTCCTGTTATGTCACACTCGATCACTCATGAGTAGTGGATATCTGAGTTATAGGCAAGTAGTTGACACCCTCACCATTATTTTAAAAAGATATCAGAGTTGTTGGTGGCTCTCCCTTTATCTTGGGGTTTTTGGAATAGTTGGCTCCCCAATATCCTGTTCACTCAACCACTTATCGCAGTGATATTTGTTGGAGTGCGTACAGTTGTCACAATCCTACCCACTCGACCTCACAGATGTGATGTGATGGTGGGTTGACTGGCGTCAGGGGTGACATATGTCATTGTATTATATGCATTTATTGCATTGTGCTTTTTCTTATGTTTACTGCATTTATATGAGCTATGATTGTTGTATTTGGTTGACATGCATGTATTATTTATGATTGCACTTTCATTCCGTTTTACATACTCGCATATGTGTCTGTTCCGGATACTACTCACCACCCCACCATCTAATTTTGTTTCAGGTAGCAGATAGATGCATTACCTGAAGCCAGTAGAGGATTCAGTTGCCAGTCTCATGGTGTTGAGTCCTTTTGGAGTATTTCCGTATTTATTTTATTTCTGCACATTCTTTATTTTCGTATTTACTTTATTAGACCGTAATTATTTTTCTCAGTAGAGTTATATGTAATTTGAGCGAAATTATATTTTATGTATTTATGGACTGATATGTTTATCGTTGAATTTATTTTGAGTTTTAATTTTTTTTTATTTGTATCCATTATACCTTTTATACTGCGTGATTGTGGAGTATTTTATATCTGTGATAGCTGAGTCATATTATGTGTGAGATATGTATAATTATTTTAGATTGTCCGTTATACAGAGGAGATGATATTTGATTTTCAAGCAAGTATAGACCTCTGAGAACATGACACGGGAGATTAATCTGGAGACTCGAGATGCTCGAGAATACATTTAGACATTATCAGATGCCCTCCTTCAAGTCAGAGGAGCGAAGTTGGAGGAAGTTCGATTAAAAGTGTCGGACAAAAATTTATTAACTGGAGGATAAATCCAAATACCATCTGAAACAAACATATTAATTAGGTTAATTTGGATGAGGAGCCCTTAGGTGAATCTTACTACATTGGATAGGTCAGTCACATGATATGTCTTTGATGAAGTCAAGTTCAATTGTCAACGGGAAACAAGTTAAGTTGACGGGTAAAGTGCATTAAGTCAATTCATTCCATTAAATCAATTAAGGAAGTCGTGCCAATCAGATATTGAATCATGTAGATAGACTGACAATTGAATCATGAGCATGGCAAGCCAAAACAAAAATATGTTGGATCAAGTAATAACTTGGTTGGGATGACTTATTCGATCATATAGAAATTTTTCATCGGTCGTTAGGGAAAATTGACGAGTTCGTAGTAGACGGTCTAGAAGTCCATCGTCTCAAAATTCGTACTTCATTTGAAGAAAAAATTTCTGTAAAATACATCGTAACTAAAATCAAATATTGGACACATCTTACAGCAGACTACAGCCCGGATAGTCATCAAAGTGGCTCCGCCTTACTAACATTGGAAGCATCCTACAGCAGTTGTCGATAAACACACGCCGAAAAAAAAAATCAGATCAAATCAGATCAGTCGACATGAAACTTTAAATTACATCGTATTCATTGAAAGAAATTAAAGAAGCAATTAATTACTGGTTGATCGATTGCTGCTGGCGCTCTGTCCGCTGCCTAAAGCAGTCATCAGCTTCTCTCTAGTCGTCTCCGTGTCGACGGCAGACTTGACGACGAAGGTGTGCACCACTCTGTCGCCTCTCACGGTGGCCTTCGAGTCTGTCACTTCGACGTCCGACCGCTTCAAGGCCTGAATGATACTCCCCGCCGGGTGCGCTGCCAACTCGCAGCCCACACGGACGACGACCTCCTCGCCTGCCACGCTCACATCGACCTGATGCTCCACGCGCTTGGAAGCGCGGGCGGCCTCCATTTCCCCGACCCTTCTCTGCAGCTCGGTGATGTGGACGATGGCGTCGCCGATCAACGACGCCTTGTCCATCTTCGAGATGTTGGGCACCACCGCCCGCAGCGCGTAAAACCGCTGATTGAGCTTCTCGCGCCTCTGCCGCTCCGCCTCCACGTGGTTCAGCGGCTCTTCCCGCCCGTTCGCTGGCTTCCGTCCCCTCTTCTTCGGCCTCCGTTCCTCCGCCGCCGCCGGAATTGCAATGAGGTTGCCAGAGCTGTCCTCGTGGAACAGATCTAAATTCTCCATCAGCGTCTCGTTTAGATCGCCGACGAAGATTTTTTTAGGGCCCTTCGTCGAAGAAGAAGCGGCGGTGCTTGCGGCGGATGGGGAGCCGTCGTGTCCGGCAGTTAACAGAGTGTTAATCCTCTGTAACGCTTCGAGATCCTCCGGGATTTCGTCGGTGGACACCAATTCGAGCACGCCGGTCGTGAACGGGAGGAGCACGACGGTCCGGAACCCTGCGGACCGCGCGAGATATGCCCGAACGAAGTAGTCGCAGCATCCGAGCTCTGCCTCCCCGATCCAGACGTGCTTCCCCGTGAGCATAGCCCTCCCCGGCGCTCCCTCGCCGCAGGGGAACGAGAAGTACATGGAAGCCAGGAAGTACATCTCCGCGTCCGCCACGTGGTCTAGCTCGACAGCGCGGTTCTCCTCGCCACCGCCGCCGTAGAGATCGTGGAGGCGCTCCAGCACCCGCTTCCTCCGTCGAGCAGCGTCGAGCTGGAGGCACTGCCCGCCATCGAGGTTGCGTAAGCAACCGTCTCCCCAGCCGAGGATGAGCTCGCCCTCCGGCGACCGGGTCACTCGCCAGAAGACGGAGCAAACCCAGGGCGAGCCGCGGCCCTCGACGAGATCCCGGAGCTTGGCGTGGAGCTCCACCACACCGTCCTCGACGGCGAGGTGGTCGGAGGACGACACGCGCCGGGGGTCGAGGAGGTACTCGAAAGCGCGGCTGCCGAGGACCGCCACAGCCGCCGCCCGATCCTCGTCGGACCACATCATCTTGGTCTTCAATTCGAACTGTCAATGCGGAAATATCCCCAATCAGAGTACAGTCGAAATAAAAAGGGTGCCCGGGGCTATGGTACAACAATTGTTAATTCAGACATCCACGATTTGATCCCAACTACTACGTATTTTGTAAAAAAATTTCTTTCAAATGGGACGCAAACTCTGAAACGCTAGGCTTCTAGACTGCCTACCGCGAGCGCTTCTCGATTTATCCTGGTGATTGATAAAAAATTTTCGTGAGATTAAATCGGGTACCTCATGTTCAATTTGTTTGCTGCTTCGTTCATAAAAAAAAATAATAAAATAAAAATAAAAAGGATCGATGGGACCTCGAAAACTGGTTGATACAGTTAAACATCTTTTGACAAACAGTTTGTTGGCCCCGATGGAAGGGGAATTACCATTACAATTAAAAATAAAAATAAAAATAAATTTGAATTAAAAATTATATAATAAAATATTGCCGATTCATTACCAGGCGCCATGGAGGCTGGAGCTTGCGCAATCACTGAAAAGGACCCCAGACAGTAACCCGCACTCGTGATTCACGCGGGGCCCAGCACTAGTGAGCGCCCGGCCCGTGAATTAAAGCAGGTAGCATTCAGGGTGAAGTTGACGGGTTTATATTTCATACCCTTTATACAGATTATTTGAGAAAACAAAAATTTATTTCGATATAACATTGTAAAATTTATATTTAAGAGAATAAATATAATCAGTAGAATTATACAAATATATATTACTTAATTTTATATTATTATAAAATCTCCATATCGATCCAATAATTTGATCAAAATTGACTAGTGTATTTAAAGAGTTCGTAAATCAGATTTTATATATTCATCTAATTTTTTAAATTATATTTATATTCTCAAATATTAATTTAACATGTAATATTAAAAGTAATGATTTTTTTAAAATTGAATTAAAATTTTTAATTAATTATTATAAAAAAAATATGAATTAGATAGTATCAAACTTGGACAATCGATCCGTCCCATCGACTATTAGAATAAATCTAGAAAAGTTCCTCGTAATTAAGAATAAAATGATGAATATTTAAGAAATAATTTAATATCGTTCCGTGCTATCATAATACAGCAGAATATTATGATGCTGAATAATATCCTAATTAATCTCATGAAAACCGTAACAAAGATAAAAATGGGGTTGGGTAATAATATAAAAATTTGAATACATTATTTGGTATTTTGAAATTCCAAATACGCGGTTCAATAATTTACCGTGGGGAAAATTTTCATAAACTCTTCATTTTCAAATTCATCGTTACATGCAGTCCCCACTCAAGTTGTTCTTTGCATATAGTCCTTGATGAGATTGACAAGATAGTTTGGTAAGTATTAATTGAAAAAAATTCAGTATAAAAGTTAGAAATTTGAGTATCTAAGGTTGTATCCACTACATCGAGAAACTATATACTCAATTTTCACTGATATACTCAATTTTCACTCTTTTATACTCAATCCATTAGAGAGTGAATACAAAAAAAATCTCAAATGGTGTACTCAATTTTCACTGATATATACTCAATTTTCACTCTTTTATACTCAATCCATTAAGGAGTGAATACAAAGAAAATCTCAAACGGGGAGTGTATGCAAAGATTAAATGGGGGTTGGGAAGTTTTATGCAATTTACCGTTAAGGTTTTTTCAACCAACCTCGGGCGACCGGCCCGGCTACACGGAAGTTTTCCATCGGTCTAGAAGCCCAGCGTCCCAGGGTTCGCGCCCTATTTGGAAAACAATTTTCTACAAATACGTCGAACCGTGAATATCTGGGATAGCGACTAGTCACCCTATCACTATACCATAACTTCGATGGCAATTATTTATTATATATGAGCTTCATGTTACACATGTTCCAATTTTCAATTCGTTAATGATATTAAATCTTTGGCGGTTACGTCTAAATTAATTGAATCTACTTTATTTTTATTCATTGATGCACGCACCAATTTAGACCCCCGCCCAATCTCCGCACGAGATTCAGTGAACCGAATTCAAATCGGGTCGGGTTTTTTCACGTGCGACAATTTTTGTACAATGTATCTGAATTACAACATCGCCAATTCAAAAAAATCTGTCAAATAATCCTTTTAATTAAATTCGTATTCTTGTCTACTTTTTATATAAAAATACGATCGAATTATATTTAAATCACCCGAACGACTTCACTGCGAGCAGAATCTATAAATTGGTGAGGATCAAATCCGTTGACTTTTTTTAGCGCACGCATCGAAATTCTTTCACGTGCCTCCAGTAAGTTTGATGAGGGATGATAACGACACTGAGTGGCAGCAGATTTATCATCTTTATTTACATCTTCACTCTCAAATTATATTCTCATCTCCATTCCCATTCCCATTAGGTGTGATCGAGAAATTCACGTCTCTGATTTGTGAGGATTAAATCCTCATTCGCATCTTCATCTCTATTTCAACTAATCGAGGAATCCTCATTTTCATCCCCGTCCCATCTCTACTCCCATCCTGTCGAATCAGGAGATTCAGGGATAGGAATATTATTCCAATATCCATTCCAGTTAAAATACAGGGATTTAAAAAATATTTGAACCCAAACTCATATCCATAAATAATTCCCAAATCCACTCCCTTTTTATATTTTTCTCGCGAAACTCTGAATCCGCGGGGAAAATTATAATTCCAAAGTTCGGTGCACGATCCGTGAGTTGCAGAAAACTTCTGTTTTGACTGAAGGAACAAACCTAGTTGTTATTTCTATGATCTTGCTTTTCAATTTCAGTGGGCCTTTCGCAGGCCTAAAGCATCGGGCCGGCCCAATCTGGATGTCTCAGATAGATATTTGCCTCATGTTCTGTCGTTTGATTGAATTAATATATCATCAATGAGTTAGTTGAGACAATGACAAATCAGTTAATTTGCCCTTTTTTTCATTTTCATTTTCATATTTTCGAGTAATTATTTGACGTTATTAATTATGGATAGTTAGCTGCTATTGGTCTGCTAGCAAATAAGACAGAGTAGATGACACAGAAGTCTTCAAAATAATGGACAAATAATTAAACCAATTGCTGTGCCTATTCAATTAGTAATGGCGGAGTCGTGACCAACGACTGACGACTCCGCGAATCTCAATTTTTTTTTGTTTTTTACTTAAAAAAATCGATATAATTCAGTGTTATGTTAATTGGCGGTCCCACCTACCTGTTGGCATAATGATTAGGCAAGGGGTCCACCGGCTGCGTGAACGGGTGGGGTCTCTTCTTTCATGTCCCCGACGTGCTCGCCGTGATTGATGTCCCCCAAATTCCACCCGCAGACGACCCGGAACATGATGAAAGGCGTGTCCGGCGTTTAAGCTCACCGCCCCGTGACGTTAACGCCGAAACACCGGTCCGACCCTGCCCTTCCCGGCTCGCGATAAATTGTACTGATTCCTGAAGGTGAGCTCACCGGGAAGTGATTGCACTCCGAGCGGAACAGAACAACAACCAAATCCGCCTCGGTTCCTGCAACAACTTACGACACGAAGCGTTCGTCAGTTTAGTTAGCAGAATGAAGCGCTCAATCTGATTCAGTTCCCCCTCTTTTTTCGCTTGGATTGATGCTTTGATTGGGCGACGTCGCAGTACCAGTCTCTTTACTGCAGCTCTGCCATCTCCTCTTCCCTCTGCATCATTGCAATTCACACGATTGACAAAGGCGAGTCGCAAAGGTGTTAAATTTCTTCATCCCGTCTCTTGTGTCTGCAGAAATTGGAGCTGAGACCTGTGTTTCCTCTTGCGGAAAGGTTTTCAGGTAGCAGCGGCCAAATTTGTCTTCATCCATGGAGGCCATTTATCCATCTGCTTCCTTGAATTATAGCCAGTTCGATGGGTCCACTTTTGATGAGCTCTCCATGGAGCAAAGCCTGCTCTTCTCGGATAGCCTCAAGGTGCCGCATTTTGTCCCTTTGATAAAGCCGATTTCTTGGATTTGTTAATTCGAAGTGTGATCTTGCTACCTTAGTGTTTGAAGAAATGATGATATAGAATCAAATGTAATTTCAGTTTTTGATACGAGATGGAGTAGAATTCATTTTTTTTTTTCATTTTCAGGACTTGAAGAATTTGAAGGCACAATTGTACTCTGCTGCTGAGTATTTTGAGTTGTCATACATCACTGATGACCACAAACAATTGTAGGTGCATTCCTTGACTAACTCATTAAACATTCTTTAATAACTTGTCTTCTTTCTTCTGAATCAAAATCTACGATGCTTGGCATTGGCAGTGTGGTCAACACCTTGAAAGACTATGCTATCAAGGCATTGATTAACACTGTGGACCATCTTGGATCAGTTTCATACAAGGTAAATGGGTTTCTGAATGAGAAGGTCGACGCTATTTCTGCAGCAGAATTTCGAGTTTCAAGTATCGAACAGGTGTAGTTTGAATCTTCACTCCATGGTTTCATTAAGAAATTGAATTCTAGATCAGCATATTTCATAACAGCGTGATAGACTATTTTACGTGTTGTTTAAGGTGAACCAGATTGTAAAAGAAAGAGGCTACAAAGAATTTGCATCTTTAACAAAACTTCTCTATGTCAATCACAGAAAATTCGAACGACACAAGAACTGGTCGATCGCGAAGGGCTAACTCAACAGGCTCTGGTAATCAAAACTCCTAGGTACCACAAACGATATGTTTTACCTGGCAAGTCTCTTTTCCTTCTACGTTTGATTCAATAATTTATACCTTCATGCCTTCAGCTGACCACACCAAATGGTCAAAACTTGCAACTTGCCATCAAAGTCATCGTTAGTGGAAATCCATGCTTCTGATTTCTACGTGTTTCTTGTTTGGTTTGATTGCATTGTGTAGGGGGTCAAACCATGCCTGAATCTGGAAAATATGCAATGGCAATGATTGAAATCCATAATACTGCCAAGAAGAACATTGAACCACCCAAGTTTGAATCCGGTAAACTTTGAGGTGTTCCAATAAATATCAATCATTAATAGTTCATTCACAATCAATATTTCAATTGCTGATCAACGTCATCTTTACCATCTCTACAGTCCACAATGCTGCCAAGAAGATTGAATCAACCAATTTTCAATCTGGTAAAGTTTGATATGCTACAACAATTGCTAAACATTTATAGTTCGTTCACTATTAACTTTCCAAGTGCTGATTAGACCAATCTTTGCCATCTCTACAGTTCAAAAACCAACACTGGATAAAGCACCTTCACTTAGGTACTTGTATCAAATTTTAAATTAACTCTAGAAACATGAGCTTGCACTCATACAAATTTGAGGTTGTTGTGAAATGCATTAATCAGGAAGATGCATACCATGTCAAAATCTCCTTCCGTACGAGCACGTTCAGTATCTCCTCGGAAACTCCGTTCTCCTTCGCCTTCACAGCATTTTGGAAAATACTTCAGTCCTGGTACTAGTTCAGATTACATCCTTTGGATCAAATCCAGCTGACAGAAATTAGTTGAGACTTACAATATGTTTCTAATTCCAAATTCAGATAAAAGAGCACCATCACCAGTTCCAGTGTCTAATCCATTAGCAAGGTCTGGATCGCTTGCAATAAGACCAAAAACTCTCAACTCATCATTCAGCATGCAGCAGGTAGCAAAATGCCACTAATAAAAACTTAATTCTTGCTTGGACTTGAACTCTTCATGGCTCGTCTTGGAGCCTTAAAATGGGAGCCTAATCATGTGCTGATAACTTGAGAAACTTTGCGAAATGCCATGGAAGTAATATTTTCCCATGCTATTCTCTGCTAAAAGTTGTTCACTTGAAAACTATTGTTCCAAGCCCCCACAATCACATCGAAATGAAAATTTTCTTTGTTGTCGTTGGTTCAAATTGCTTTGTAGTATAATGTTTAAATTTCCTTCTTCTGCAGTATCCTCACAGACTAAGAAATCAGTGTCAATGAAGCTACATGCTGAAAGGAATGACCAAAAAGATAGCGAGCAGAATCCAAGCAAAGGCAAAAAATTGCTCAAGACCCTGCTCAGCAGGCGCAAATCCAAGAAAGATGATACAATTTATAATTATATTGAGGAATATTGAATCAAATATTTGCATTTTTCTATCTCAAATTTTGTCTGTCAAACATACTTAAAGCTATATCATGTAAAGCAGTTTAAAAACAAAGCAAAATTGTGCTTGGAGTATCAGCACACCTTTCTTTTTTCCTTTTTCGTTCTGGGTATAATGTTGTTAAATTCTTGTAATTAAATTACCTATAATCAATTTCAGGTGGTATTGTTTGATGCTACCCGGTGAAAATATGATTGTGAAATGTAAATTGTTCATGTGTTTCACTCAGTTTGAAACATTTCGAGTGTTTTATTTGATGTGATATATATGTGCATTGGATTTGTAGTTTTAGATCATCCTTACAAATTGGTAAGTTAATGATTTTTTCCCCAATAATAATAGATTTGAAATTATTGTAAGATAGGGAGGTAATATGGCGGCTAGTGATACAGAGGTAATATGGCAGATCCCCGAGCGGGATGACCTCCATGTGAGATGAGGTCAACATGAGTCTAACTAGCCAGGGGATCAAATTAAGCATTCAGAGGCGAATCTCCAGACGGAATAGTTGATAGCCTGAGCAAAATAGTGGATGACTGGCCTACCGACCTTTACCCCCAAATGACATAGAGAATCAAAGTGAGAGTGAGCCAACCAATTGATGCTCGAGCGAAGCAATCGATACGCCCGAGTGGACCAACTGACACTCGAGCGAAGCAATCGATACGCTTGATCGGAATAATTGACGCCCCTAGGAAGGACTAGACGCACCCGAACGGATCGACATACCCCTCTAAGCGGAGCGATGGACTCCACTCCTAAGTACATGAGCCTTGTCTATCAGGTAAAGAAGCTCAACACTAAGCCCCGAGCCCAATAACCCTAAGGCTTGGTTCGGCCCACTCCGGAGAGTAATGTTTACTGTCACTTTGTACGGTTTGTTAGAGCGCGTGAGACACCATCCCCTACCCCTACTTCTCGGTATGTCACAGGACACACCATATCGATGACAATAAATACATTCACTCTCTACCTTACCCACAGTGGATATGCCATTAAGGTAGAGTTACAGTAAAAGATACTATAAAGAGGAGAGGAGGCTTGTATTAGAGAGATGCAATAAAACAATAACTCAAGCCCTTCTCATTCATGTTTTTCCACCATCTAGTGTCGGAGTGACATTGCTGACCTCCAATGTCATTCTAACTCTCCCTGACTCTTCTATTTAAAGTCGCGGACTTAGTCAACGTAGTGCCCAACTCACCAGTGTTGTTCTTTTCGAGGTCTTGACACAAGATTAGTATTATTTGATGCTATGAGGTGAAAATGTGATTGTGAAATATAAATTGTTCATGCATTTTACTCCGTTTGAAACCTTTCAAATATTTTATTTGATGTGATATATATGTGCATTGGATTTGTAGTTTTCACTCATCCTTACATATTGGTGAGTTAATGATTTTTTCCCCAAAAATAATAATAAAAAAAAAAAAAAAAAAAAAAAAAAAAAAAAAAAAAAAAAAAAAAAAAAAAAAAAAAAATATTTATTGATTATTTTTTTTTTTTTTTTTTTTGAGTTAATGATTTTTCCCCAATAATAATAATAGATTTGGATTATTGTAATTAACTAGTGATATTAGTTGAATCCATCTTAGATTACATATAATAAATAATTAACAAAATTAATATACTCAGGATGAAAAAAATCAAATATTTGGAAAAAGGCGCACAAAGAAAAGCGTTGCGAAGGCAAAGTCGTAGATAGCTCAAAGGAATGGGACAAATTCGTCACTTCAGTGCTGCGCACGTGAGAAACACGTCTGAGAAACACGTGTCTAAGGTAATCATCATCATCAACCCTCTGCGGTCCGCTCAGTCCCGTTAGTTTAAACCGTAATGATCCTCATTGCTGACTCATCGAAGCTACGTCTGGGGTCCATAGTTCCCGACCAATGAAAAACGGGTATGCTATTAATGAGTGAATGAAAGTTGGCAAAGGGGCTGCGTTGCCCCATATAACGACCTCCACACCTCGTCTTCCACAGTCGCGTTTGTTAGAGAGCAGAGTCGTCTTCAGCAACAACCTGAGTTCTCCTCTCCACGAAGCTTCTTGTGGTCGAGTCGAGGTGAGGGAGGAGTGACCTGGAGAGAAGAGATCGGGCTTTTTCATCCGGATCCAGGAAGCGGCTCCCAAGATTGATTCTTTCAGTGGTATTTCTCCTCTCCAACTTTCAATTTGAGCTCGATTTCAACCACTCTTCGATCGATTTCTCTTCGTTCAAGCCTTCTTTGATTCCCGATCTTCGCTCATTTTGGTTTCGCGCGACTTGATCGATGGAAATGTGCTTTTCTCGGTAGCGTTCGGCTTGAGTCGGATCGAGCTTTCTACAGAAAATGTCCATATTGTTCTTTTTGGCATGGCTTTGACGTAATAGATAGATCGCACCGTTTTCATAGATCTTCGCTCATTTTTGGAACTATCTTAACAAACTGTATCTACTAGTTACGTTGATTACACAATTTGAGTTTTTAGTTTTTTTCGACCCATGTAACGCCGTGGATCTGCTCGTGTTATCTACTAGATTATTAAGGAAGTGAGGAACAGGAAATTTCTGCTAAAAGATAGCACTTCAAATGCCAAAACTTGCTACAATGCATTACTTTTCAGCTGGTTTTCATTAATTTCTTCCTTGGCAATCACAAGTCAAGATGGTCTTGATTTCTTTGTGATCTTTGATTGACGGTTTCTTTGGCAAGAGCATCAATCTGGTTCTTTTCGCAGTCTGATCTCTTTTTGTTTTTCTGTGATTCTTGTGGGGATAGTAATTACAAAAGTTGCTTTGCTCCTTCTCAGAACTATCCAGCTGAAAGCAAATCAGAAGGAAAAAAAAAAAGAGGAACCATAGTAGCAGAGTGAAGCAAGAGCATGGAAGTCGTCACCGGCGTCCCTGCTTTCTCGGCCGAGCCAAGTAAGGTATCCTCTATCTCTCTCCCGCTCGCTCGTTCGCTCGCCATCTCATTTTCTCACTCTCTCTCGAGGGGAAAAAAGATCTCCCTTTTGTTTCTCCATCGAATCTTCTGATGGCCATATCGAGACCGTCGATCAAGATCCCACGGCCGATCCAGAGCGATCGGGCGCTCCAATTCGTATGCGAAGAGAGGAGGTCGTTATCACGACGTGTTGATCGCATATTCCCTTCCTGATCGAGCCGCGACCAAACTGAAAAGTGAGAGCGCGGCGCGCGATTCCCTTTGATAATCATCACGACAACACTCGTGCAATAAAGAACTCCGCTCATGTAGAGCACACCCATTTTTGTACCTTCGTTCTAGACTAAGACTGTATTGTTTTTTCATAATTATTTTTTGTTCAATGCGTTCTGTAAAAAGGTAATAGTATTTCGACTTCCATAAAAGGAAATGATACGGTGAGTAAAGAAATTGCTTGTTTGCGACAACAGGTGAAGTATTATTACTCGAAGAGGAATGATTCATTCACGTCCAAGGAGCGGAAAGGTAAGTTGGCTTTAAGCAAGCAGCTGCTGCCCGACGCCAATTTTGGCCATGCATCCCTTTGCAAAGGTACGATTCTTCTTCAGCATCCTTCACAGTGGCATCTTTTTATTCATATTTGCAGTTCAAATTTTTTTAATCTTTTTCATGCAGGAACGGCCTTCCAGCTAGGCTCCTTCTTCGAAATTGATCACGAAAAGCTTCCTCCCAAGTCCCCAATCCAGCTTAAAGCCATCCGAGTCGTAAAGGTTTCGGGATTTCGAGTCCCTTTTCGTGTATCACGTACATTTGGTAGCATTGATTTACATATTTGTGATTGGGACGCAGGTAAGCGAGGCGACGAGGCTGGAGGTCACGGTGAGCTTCCCGAGCACGCTAGCGTTGCGTAACTACTTCGCGCTATCGCCGGAGACCGGCCGCGACCCAGAGCTGGACGAGAGGTTCGTCATGAGCTCCAACCAAGCGGGAAGGATACTTTGGCGGCTGGTGTCGCCGTCGGAGGTTGAAGAGCAGAAGCATTTGGAGAGCTTCTGGTTGTCGTGTCCTAACCTTCACGAACACTCTCCGGCGCCTAACCTCCACGAACAATCTCCGGCGCCGGTGGTAACTAGCGAATCGGTAGCCCCGCAGGAAGAAAAGGTGGGGGAGGGAGAGTCGGTTGGGGGACACTGCCTCTTGACCATGATCAAGCGCTCTGGCCTCGTCCAGTGGGGGATACGAAGGAAAGTCAAGTACATAGGAAGGCACCGGCAGGCGGAGATGTCGGTGGATGAGCATGAAGAGGAACTTGAGGAAGATGTACAAGAGGACGTTGAAGAGGAGCATAGTGAGAGGAAAAGGAAGCGGGAGATTGCTGAAGATGAGAAGAAGAATAAGAAGAAGAAGAAAAAAGGAAAGAAAAATGAGAAAAAGTGGCCGGAGAAGCGAAAGACAGGAGCCGCCAAGGGGAACACTGATAAGAAAAGGAGTGGGGAAGAGCGGCAATACGGGAAGGGGACGAAGGACCGCTGGTCGACGGAGAGGTATGAAGCTGCGGAGCTGAAGCTGCTGGAGATCATGAAGACCAAGGGGGCCGCTCTAGGGAAGCCCATAATGCGGCAGATGCTGAGGGAGGAGGCGAGGAAGCACATCGGCGACACGGGACTCCTGGACCATCTCCTCAAACACATGGCAGGCAAGGTAGTGACTAACGGCGCCGAACGATTCCGGCGGCGGCACAACTCGGAGGGCGCCATGGAGTATTGGTTGGAACCGGCAGACCTGGTGGACGTTCGGAAGATGGCCGGCGTGTCTGACCCCTACTGGGTGCCACCGCCGGGATGGAAGCCCGGTGACGCTATGTCGGATTGCCACTGCGGCGGCGACTGCAAGTCAAAAACACTACTCAGAGAGGAAATAGCAACTCTGAAGAGGTTAATTCTTTTTGGATTTCTACATTAATTATAAATCATGATTAGCTCTTCACTTGATGCTTATAACAAACCTCTGAATTGGTTCTTCGTTGATCATTAATTAATTTGAACTGCTCGGTGGCTATTAATTATTACAGGGAAATCAATCAGCTATGGTCACTGAAGAACGTGGATAATGTGAGTAAAGATCGCCCATAATCTCTAAAGCAATGCATTTTTAATTACAGGGATATGATCAATAATTATCAGATTTAACTTTTTTCTCAGCTGTTAATATGTAATTCTGCAAGCTATTACTCAACACTAGATCTTAGTATACTAATCTGCTCGTTGGATTCTCAGGAAAATTACAAGAGCTTGGAGGAGAGGAATCATAGATATGAAGAAGAAATAACTAACCTCACAAATTTTATGCACCTCTTGAAGGTACGAATTGTTCTATGTATCTCATTTCTTTAATTTCATTATTTTTTTAGACACGTTCCGGCCAGCGCCGATTGTTCTTCTCCTAGCTCTGATTGCTTGCTAATGCATGCATTTAATTTATATGCATTCAGGAAGAGATCCTCCAGCTGAGAGAGGCGAAAGAGAATAAGAAAATGGCTATGGAGGCAATAAGAGTAGACAAGGGATTGCAGTGCGGTGGAGATCATGACAGCGGATTAACGTCGAAGCAAGAGGAGAATTTGAAGAACATGGAAATGATAGACCATGACGACGGGACGACGGAGGAGGAGAAAGTGAAGACTGCTAATTATTATTCCGGCATCACCATCAGCTCCACGAACGACACCGTCATCTCCAGCAGCAACAGGACAAGTACTAAAAACAAGAACAGCGCCACCACGAACGGTAAGAAGGCGGCGTCTCGCCGGAGTGGCTTCCGGATATGCAAGCCTCAGGGGACGTTCCTGTGGCCGGACATGTGGAGCAGCAACGTTGGCGGCGGCGGAGAGGCGCGTCCGACGTCCTTGGTGATTCCGAACACAATCGTGCCCGCGTCAGCCGCCGCGGTGTCGACTATCGAAGAGCACGTGATGCTGATGGGCAGCGGCGTGCCGACCCCTCACTCGGCCTCGTCGGCCACCTCAGCGCCCAGGCTGCTGCTTCTGCCGTCACCGACGCCCGCTGCTCGGCCAGCTACGACAGCACGCCCTTCTGAGATCATGACGGTCCCCACTCCGGCACCTCCTGCCGCCCACTTCCACCATCTGCAGCAAGCAGGCGGCTCCTACGGCCTCTATCCTGCCTCCGTGGTGTACCACCACACGGTGGCTCGCGTACGTACTGATCTGTCTTCTGCGTAATAATTAAGAGAAGAAATTAGAAAGAATGTTTGTCGGGTAGCTGTCTGACACGATGTTACAGCAGGTGTGGGCGCAGACAACGTCGGCGTCGCCAGCAGCGATGCTGGTAGGAGCGGAGGGGAACCAGAGAGCAGAGTTGGTAGCTGCCATGGCTTCGTGGGACGCAGTGCACAGGGACAAGGGAGGAAGAGGCAGCGTCACCACTGATCTCGCCCTCGCCACGCCATCGACGGCCACCGCCACCTACCCATAAGCAACCTCGACAATTGCGACGCGGAGATGCACTGCTACTCTACCTTCACTTCTTTAGAAATAATTACGGCTATTAATTTGAAGAATATGCCCACACAAACACACTTTCCTTCCATTTTTCTGCCGCCGATTGATATTTGTGTACGAAGCTTGTGAGAGGCCATAGCAAGCAAAACTACTGACGCTCCATATTATATCCATGCAATCTTTACGTTAGTAATGGGTTGGCGATCGAGCTAGCGACTTTCGAAGTTGTCCCGCGTTAAGCATCATTTGGACTTGCAAGAATAAAAAAAATCTTGAGCAGTAGTTAATTAATATATAAGAACAGGTAATTAATTATGCATGGTTCGAGAAAAGAAGGAATACATGGGAAGGAAATGAAAGATGGTACAGAAAATAGCTGAACGAGGGAAAAAGCAAAATGGAACTGCAGTTTGATGTTTCAGGTAACTGGCTCGCCTGGTAATGTTATGCTGCAGTGGTATGCAACTAGAAGACTCAGGTATATATACACCAGTCGACAAATTCTACGGATTTTTCACCAGAAGATAAGTTCCATAATCCCTGTCTAATATTCCATCTTTTCAGTCTGACGGGAAAGCCTAATTGACAAACATTTTAGTTAATTATGTGAGGCACACAAGGGGAAGTGACTTTATAATTACAATTAATAGCACAGTGCGATAAGACGTGAGCTGAATCCAACGAATATACTATGTGATGAGTGAGGCAGTAACGATATGATCTCGTGGAAGAGTGGACAAACTATCAGGAAGTGAGCCAATTAAGGTTTAAATATGAATCTATTCATTAGTTGAGGATGCGTCCCGTTGCAGCAGGAAAGATTTAACAGCCAAAAGAAAACTTGGTGTCGTTCTCATCTCAAAGGACAACAGATCGGCTCTTATTAGACTGGCAACTTGTTTTATTATTCTCTTAATTTAGCTAAAAGAAAGAATCTGAGGAAGATTATGCATGCATGATGGGTCTGCATCAGTTGAACTCTGGAGACGTAATTACTTCGTTGACAGGAGAATTGATTATGTAATAAAGTGACTATGAAAACTTGCTTAAGTAAGTTTGGGGATTTATATGTCAGTGGTGGCATCGAAAAAAGGTTAAATCGTCAGGATCATAAGAAGAAAAAATTGACCGTTGAACGAAAAAGTATAATCTCAATCTTATATTGAAGACAACAAATCAATCACTATCTGAGGTAATGATCAATATTATGGGCATTTTAAAGTCGATGACTAAATGATCAAGTTGATCTTAAATTGGGTCGAGTACAACTCGACTCAAATCAACATTAATATCGAGGCCTTATGAGTACAATTAATGTGTTATTTTTTTATTTGGTATGAAATATCCAGTCTAGATACATTAATTACGGAAATGAACGACTAGACTTCATGAAAATTATTTATTGGTCATTAAGATAAATTAAAAAAATGCTGGATAAATCGGAAAGTTTATTTATTGGATAATGCGTGATTGGATCTGGACTAAATGGATATAAACTTGATTCATTTTGGGCTTAAATTGATATTGTTAAGATCGAACCAAATCTAACTTGAGTCCGGGTTGCGTCTTGGTTTGGGTCAATGGAGTCTTTGGGACTTATTTAGACATTTACTACTGCTTTTTCCAATTTCCAACTATCTTTCAACCCCCGTCGGCGAGGCGCTCCAGTGGTATATCTTCTCCGGCACGCGGCGGCGAGTTCCTTCCCCTCTCTCACGCTCCCCTTCCCTCCAGCACGTACCTCTCGATATCGCCGTCGCCGCGCGATCAGGCTTCTTCGGTGCGCTTCAGCGTTGGTGGCGTTGGCGTTCAGCAGAGATCTGTTCTTTAAATGGGATGAGCCTTCGTTTCCTTTCCTCACGAGATCCTTCGTTCCGAGTTGCGACTGATCATCGATCATCTGGGTGTGGGATTCCTAGAGCTGTGGAGCAGATCCACCTAGATCCATTTACCTGAGCAACACGTGGTTGGGTAGTCCTCTGCTAATCTTGCTGTGATTTTGATTTACCCTTCGCCTATGGACCATGGCGATCCCTCCCCCAACACAATTTTCATCTTCCTAGATCCGAGATTTTGAGTTCTGAATCCCTAATCCTGCATTATTTTTTTTTTATCCTGCTGTTGATTCGCTGATTCAGATCGGCAAGGGTTTAAAGATGCTTCGGCTGCGTGCGTTCCGGCAGACGAACGGAAAGATTGTCAAGATCCAGCTACACCCCACCCATCCATGGCTCGTCACCGCTGACGAATCCGATCACGTCTCTGTCTGGAATTGGGAGCACCGTCAGGTCTGAAGATTTCCTTTTTTTTTTCATGTTCTTTGTTTGATTAGGGATGTGTTTAGATCAATGTCATGTTAGGTTCACGTGAGATATTGATATCCTTGTTCTTCTTCCTGGTAGGTGATCTATGAGCTGAAGGCCGGCGGTGTTGATGAGCGGCGGCTAGTAGGGACCAAGTTGGAGAAGCTTGCAGAAGGAGAAACCGGTATGTCTATGAATTTAGTTCATTTCGTGTAGTGGTTTGACTTTCCGGTGGATAAGTTTCTCATGGGAGTGAATTATTCCGAGTTTACTGCACCCATTTTTTCATTAGGAACTCTGAAACTGATTTGGTCTAATTAAAATAAAAGTTTCGCATAAGGATTTATTGGAGATCATATTCATCCGCTTCCTTTCTCTTTCTTATCTTCATCTCTTCAATTACCAGCTTTTTTGGTGCAGTGATATTGAATTCAACCATGGTTTCTCCATTTAAAAAACAGGTCCTTTTGAACCAATTGAAACTGTGATTGTCTGTATGTATTCTAACTATTTTATTATTTTATGACATTGTGGCCATTGTTATTCATTTTTCTCCTAAGGGTAAGCTAGGCATCACCATTATCATATTGAAATACTAATTTCTTAAATAACTTATTTACTATATTGTGATTTCCACCACAACTTTTTTTTAAGTAACTGAACAGCTGCAATGTGGTTTGACCACCACCACCACTTTTCAAACTAAATTTTCTGAAGGAAACATACTTCTGGCTCAGGATACTGATTATCATGTATGTTTTGTTTTCTTCTTAAACTCAGTCCCGAAATAAAACTAGCCTCCCAAAACTCTTATATCACTATATCATAATTTCTCCCTAGTTTGAATTTTGATATCTATATTGTTAATGGGTTAATGTCTTTTAATACTTTGATGATTGACCACTAAAACCCTACTTTTGATGCAAGTTTGTGTGGTGCTGATTCTATTGTTTCTTCAATTTTTTGTTCAGCGTCAAGCTTACTTATGATCCTTCTGTCAAATTCAAAAGTCCACGTTTTGTGTTTCCTTAATTAAAATACAATCCTCTCTAGGCTACTTGGATCTAGGTCTCACAAATGTCGGAGTCCTTTTTTGGCACGCAATGTATGAGTAGACACATAATTTGGGATTTTGAATCTGATGAGGATCAAGAGCATTTATGGACACAAATAAGTTTACCAAGAGTATCAAACAAACATTTTTTAAGAGTCAAATTTTGGTGGTCAACAATAATTATTTTTCTACAATTAAAATACCAAACCTAACCTGCTAGACTATTTGGATCTACATTGCACTATCAGATCTTTCCTGACACGGTTTGTTGAGCTACAAGGCTTTTCGAGGGAGGCCAAAATAGGGAGAACTATTTGGATCAGTGCTTTTTCATCTTCTTCCTAATGTTTGTTCGTTTGTTTGCAAACTAACACCAGGATTGAAAATTCAGTTACAACTTGTCCATCAAGTGTTTGACTTTAGCTGTTGCGTCTTATGTTTATTGCTAGTCAAAGTAACTTGTTAGGTGAGTTCTAGTGATAGCATCCAACAAGTCGCAAATCCTAGTTTGCCTTATGTTTCAGGTCCAATATGTACTTTACCTGAACAAAGTTGTTATTGCTGAACTTGCTATTTTCATACTAGTTTACTGCTGATCGTTAAACAATTTGCTATTTTGAATAACCCATGGCTTTAAAAATTGCTCTGTGCTGGTTGACAAAGGTGAAACATAAATATGCTAGCCAACTGCAATGAAACAAGTAAGAGACTGTGGTAGAGCTTCCACGAGTGACCTCAAGGGATAGGCTTCTGCTAGTGCATGGGTTAGGGCTTTGCTGATTCACAATGAGGCTTCACGATCAGGGATCTTTTGCCTCTTCTCCTCTTCTATTCTTCCACTTATTCTCTTCATTCTTTTTTTTTCCTGCTCAGATTCCTTCCTTATTGTTGCCTATGTCATCACATGTTGACATGCTAGACATGACACCAACTTGAATTGTTCCCATTGGGACTAAGACCCTAGTTTGGAACGGTATGTTAAACCTTGGAATAATAAGATATTAAGTTGCAAGGCCAACAAACTTGAACAAACTATGTAGGCAGTCTAGTGCACGAAGCTCCCGCCAATCTGGAGTCCCGGGGAAGGGTCTATTGCAACGTTTAAAATCTCGTTCCCTTTCGCCCTATACGGGCGCAACATTTAGTTCTGCCAGCGGACCAACACCGGCACGCCTCTTGTGCCACGTGCCCTGAGGCCTCGCAGACGGGTTGCACAGGCTTGGCGATGCATTCGGACACCGGCGACGAGTCGCAGCCGGAATAGTGGGGGGGGGGGCAAAACTTAGGTTATTTAATTAAATAACTTACATTAATAATTTCAATCAACTTCTAACTATAATTGAGATAATTTTGATAGGTTTAATTAAAGCCTAATAAAATTATCCATTAATTTAATATATATATATATATATATATATTTTATTTTTAAAAAATATTTAGATTAAATTTTTATTTTTAATTAATATATTGTATATTTAAAAAATACCGAAACTATGTTGACACGATACGATATAGAAATTGTATTTTTCAAGTCCAGGACTGAACCTCGGTATGTGTTTAGATTTTAAACCTTGGTCTATTGTAAGATGCTTTTTCGTGACTTGAACCCGAGACCTCCAAATCACACGACAACAACTTTACCGTTGTGTCAAAAATCCCCTTTTGACCTAACTATGTCTTTGAACAAAACAATATATTGATCCTTTGTGGAGATAATGCCCACAAAGAACCTTTTTTTCCTCACATAGGTTGTCTAAGGTGAACTGATTTCTTGTTTTCTCCAAAAGTTGAACCCTTTGTCCTTATAATGTGATCACTTCCTTTTTTGTTTCCCACCCAACTTCTTTCTCAGTGCCTCTGGCACGACATGTTTGCACACCTGATACAACATCGACATTGAAATGTTCCGGTTTGGACCTAGACCCTTGCTTGGAATGATGTTTCAAACCTTGGAATAACCAGCTATTAATGGGAAAGGCAATTAAGCCTGAGCTAATTACATCTCTGAATGTAAAATACCTAGAAAGTTTTTCTTTCAGATTGAAGAAATAAAAACAAAACAATATTTGATGCTTTTAAGTGATAATGTCCTCAAATAACAAAAACTTATTTTTTTTGTCACATTGGTTGGTTAGGGTGACAGGGTTTCCTGTTGTCTCCAAAATTTGAATCCGTTATTCTTTTAATGTGATTGTTTTCTAATCACTATTATTCAATTTTATTACTATGGTAATTTCAAACGCTCACAAGTAAGAAATGTGATTGCTTGCTTATGTCATCCTCATTGTTGTGACAGAACTTAAAGGAAAACCCACAGAGGCTATCCGAGGTGGAAGGTAATCAATTCTATAGTCTTTCATTTCTGCTATCTATTCTGGGCTTTTCACAAGCTTTACCAAGTCAACATAACTGTGAACTACATGGTGTTTAGTGTTAAGCAAGTTGGTTTCTACGATGATGATGTGCGTTACTGGCAACACTGGCGCAATCGCTCTGCAGCTGTTGAAGCACCAACTGCTGCTAATCAAAATTCTTCTGCTTTTAATTCACCAGTGCCATCCACTAGAGGAAGACATTTTCTTGTTATTTGTTGTGAGAATAAGGCCATATTCTTGGATTTGGTGACAATGCGAGGGCGTGATGTTCCCAAGCAAGAGCTTGACAATAGGTCTCTTCTATGGTATGATGTGTGTGGTTCCTCTCCTTTTGTTTTAATTTGCAACTTTTTATGATTCTCTTGACTATTGCTTAAATACCTTATTTTTATGTATAATGCATTATGTAGAATAGACAAAATTGTAACTGTGCGTCTTTTTTCTTATCCTTCCGCACAAGCAAAACTTTGTTTTCCAAATAGTTGGGATATGTGGATTGTTGTTGTTAGTGCTGTTATGATAAGAGGTAGGCCACACAAGATTTTGTTGAAAGTCATAATGAAAATCAAGAATAATGTAACTGACTTACAAGTTGGTGTGTAATTTTATTTGCCAATTTGTTTTGTTCATAAATGATCTTTTCTTGAATGCATTTGTCTGCAGTATGGAATTTTTATCAAGATCTGCTACTGGTGATGGGCCACTTATTGCTTTTGGTGGATCAGATGGTGTAATAAGGGTTCTCTCGATGATAACATGGAAGGTTTTGATATCTACTCTCTGTCGTAAGTATTTTTCTTGGTTTTCCATCAGAACATGTCAGATGGAATTTCTTTTTACAGCTTGTGCGTCGGTATACTGGTGGCCATAAAGGATCAATAACTTGTTTGATGACATTTATGACATCCAATGGTGAGGTAATATCTTTCTTCTGTTACAGCTATGCTATAGTGCATTTAGGCCAGAGTAGCTTTTTGTTAATTCATTTTTTTTTCGGGACTAAATTGTATGTAACAATTTGAACGACTGCGCTCATTGATATTTACAAATTAATTGTTCATTAGCTGCATGTAAATTCGTTCCCTGATATTGATTCAACAAATGTTAATAGTCTTTTGATTATATTTTATCTGAGATGCTTTCCTTTTTTTTGCTTCAGATTTCAGTGTGCCCAATTTATCAAATTGTATGAGGAACAACAGTTTTCAAACAGAAGCTTTCAAATTTATTGCTTTAGAATGTATTTAGTGGCTAGATTTTAAGGCTATACAACACGATATCATCAATTTACTTTGTAAAGTCCCATAAGAATGCTTGAAGATGCTACACAACAATTCTATTTTTTTAACTCTCACCCTATCCTTATTATTTTGTCTCCACCGAGTGTGACTCAAAGCATTGAACACACAATAATTCTAATATTGATTCTTAACCAACCATAAGTGGTTGGAAAATCACAAAGTAATAAATAATATTTAGGAAAGGTCTGTCTCCAGAGTGAATGCTAAGTTAGAACGAAAAGAGAACAAGTTAGATATAATGCCAACTAATATTTATTGGTTATATTTTTTGTCAAGTGATTTATGTTTTGTGGCAACTTCTGAGTTGTTCGAACTGTTTCCATTAAGTTTTCTAAAATATATTCACATAATTTATCTGGCATGTTGACGTTGGACAGAAAAGTACCATGTGCCAGCTACCTAAAAAATTCTGATATTATGGGCAGCATGCCATTGGCATGTGCAGAACATGTTATAATGCCACATTAGATGCATGGCAATTGATTCCTGATTTCAACAATACCTTTGGGAGGAAAGTTCAGAATCTTTAGATGTCACATTTTGATTGATTTTGTAGTGAAATCTGCGAAGAAATATTGAAAATATTCTTTATTTGGTTAAATTTTGAATTGATAATAATTTATTATGGAGTTCTTTCAGTTTTTTACTTTGTTTTATTGCTTTTGCCAATATATTCACTGTCGTGAAATGTTAATATGCATTTTCAGGCATTCTTGGTTTCTGGGGCTAGTGATGGTTTGCTTATACTATGGAGTGCAGATCACATACATGATTCACGTGAACTTGTGCCTAAGCTTAGTTTAAAGGTAGTCTTTTGTTATTTTGTCTCTTGCTTTTTATGTCATGCTTAATTTGTTACCTTTGTTTGGCTGATATTCCTCAAGTCATTCTTCTGTTTTTTTTTTCCTTACCAAATGGCATTAACTTGTGTTTCTCAAATACATTGGGATGAACATTGTCAAATTTATCTGAGATTTTGGTATGACCTTTGCAAGGCACATGATGGAGGGGTAGTGGCTGTCGAGCTTTCAAGGGTGATGGGAAGTGCACCGCAACTCATTACTATCGGCGCTGATAAAACTTTAGCAATATGGGATACCATCTCATTCAAGGCATTTTACTCCGATCTGATTTTTCTTTGCTATTATATGTTTCTCCTCTAGTCTCATTCAGTATAATCCTTTTTCATGCAGGAACTTAGGCGTATAAAACCAGTTCCAAAGCTTGCTTGTCATAGTGTGGCATCTTGGTGCCATCCTCGAGCTCCAAACCTTGATATCCTTACTTGTGTCAAAGATTCACATATCTGGTATGCTTTTCATTCTTTGTCTAGGTTCCGCCAATATTATTTATTTTGATGGGGAGGCATATTATATGCGTTGCTGATTTTTCTTGGCTTTAACAGGGCTATTGAACATCCAACATATTCTGCTTTGACAAGACCATTGTGTGAATTATCTTCACTTGTTCCTCCACAAGTTCTTGCATCCACTAAAAAACTCAGGGTATGTGCTACGTGCCTCAAGAAATTTTTGTTTGCTGCATACACTCGTTGAACAATGCAACTCTGAATTTTTAAATAATTGTGACTGCAAGGTGATAATACTATTTTCACAATCTAAACATGCTGCCCTTATGGAAAAATTATATGGATCAAATTAACCTAATAATCATGACTGATTCTAATAGAATTTTTGCTGCTGCTTTTTCGTACCTCCAAAAGTTGCACTAAATTGCTACTTATAGATAAGTTTCACAAAATGACTGAAGGAATGCTGCCTAAGGAAATACGGTAAAAATATTAACTAGAGCCCTTTGTCAACATATGGGGTTTAATATTCTTTTGTCTGTATAAATATTAGAATATGGTCCTGACGTTCTACCTGTTCACTAAACTGGATATTAGAACTAAGAAATATAATGTATCATATTTGAGGTAATTTTAGTTCACTGAAATTCGGATAGCATTTCAACGTAAGAAGCCTTTTTTCTTCGCTTTATTAGAGTTGAAAGTTTTTCCTTTTTCTTTTTTCTGGTTATCATGAACAGCATTATTGTAGATTGTATTTCCTGCATGACCATTTCTTTATGTTAATGAGCACTGGGAGCTTAAGGGATCTTTTGGTTTGCTCCGTTTTCTATATTTTTATTTTTCTAGAAAATCATATTTTTTCATTTCTTAAAAAATGACTTTCTTTCATTCTCTAGTTTTCTAGAAAACACTATATTTTTTTCTAGAAACAGACGTGGAAAATGCAAATCAAACATGTTTTATAGAAAACTATATTTTCTCATAAAATGAAAACAAAAAATGAGGATGGAAAATGGAAACCAAATGCTTCGTAAACCTCTTTTAAAAAGGTAGATCCGCTACCTTAACGACCTCCCTAGAGTTGACCCCACGGATATGGAGAGAGGCTCATGCAGGTACACAGGCGGAAGGCGCATGGTGGGATCGAAAATGTAGGTTATTACCTCCTGGAGATCGACCTCTAGCCATTACACCAGAAATGTCATGCGCCCACCGTTTGTGCTACCCGCCCTGGGGGCAATACCTAAACCTCTTTTGGTTTGCTTGAGAGGGAGTATGTCTGAAGATGTTTCTTTCAGGTGTACTGCATGGTTGCACATCCTTTGCAACCACATCTTGTGGCTACAGGAACCAATATTGGTGTTATTTTAAGTGAGTTTGATGCAAGAGCTCTTCCAGCTGCTGCTGCTCTACCAATACCACCTGGTAGCCGAGAACATTCTGCTGTCTACATAGTTGAAAGGGAGCTTAAGTTGCTGAACTTTCAGCTGTCTAATACTTCTAATCCATCTCTGGGTAGCACTGGTACCATCACCGAAACAGGAAGAACCAGGACGGATTTGGAACAATTGCATGTCAAGCAGACTAAGAAGCACATAAGCACACCAGCTCCACACGATTCATATTCTACTCTATCTGTAAGCAGTTCGGGAAGGTGTGTTCTTTCCTCTTGCTCTGATTTATTATTTATAACATTTTGACAACCATTCTGCTTCTTGCTGTTTAAATCTATGATTATTCATCAAAGAGTTTGGGTACAAAATGTGGTGTTGATTAATTTTAATTTATATCCTATTATTCTTTAAGATCATATGTTTGTTAGAAAAAGAATGTTTTAATTTTAGTTTTGCAAGCTAAAATTTATTGTACTCAAACTGTTAGTTTTCTTGGGGCATTTAAATCATGTTGATCTTATCTCTTCAATATCATTATAGTTCCACTATGAAATAGATGAATAAATAGTGTCAAGTAGCCTACATTTTTTTCAGTATCGTGATAGTTTGTGATTCTCGTTTCCTCATGCTAAGATATTCTCTTGATATTGTTTTTCAAATCTTTTAGGTATGTTGCAATTGTATGGCCAGATATTCCTTCATTTTATGTATACAAGGCTAGTGATTGGTCAGTTGTTGATTCTGGGACTGGGAAGCTTTTTGCTTGGGATACATGCGGCGATCGATATGCTGTAGTTGAAACTGCATTGGCTCCAAGAATACCGCTTATTAAAGGTGGTTCATCTAAAAAAGCAAAAGAGGCTGCTGCTGCAGCTGCTCAAGCTGCTGCTGCAGCTGCTAGTGTAGCTTCTTCAGCAACTGTACAAGTTCGTATTTTGTTAGATGACGGGACTTCACATGTCATGACAAGGTCTATTGAAGGCCGTAGTGATCCGGTATGTTTTATGCTTCCTCTTTTCAGTTTTCATTGTGTTCAAGTTTTTAAATTAATTGGGGTTTCTCTTCATTGGTTCTCAATATGGAGTTGCGATTGCTCATCTGTCTGGCTGTTTATGCCCCATACATTGTAGTTTATTCTTATTGGTTTATTTTTCACACTACAGATAGATAGTCTTGGTTACTAGCTTTTATCTTATCAATATTGCTCTTAAGGTTATTGGCTTGCATGGTGGTGCTTTGCTTGGGGTTGCATATCGAACTTCACGCAGAATCAGCCCAATGGCTGCAACAGCTATTTCAACTCAATCAATGCCTTTATCTGGCTTTGGCAATACTGGAGTTACATCATCTTTTGCTGCACCTGATGATCCTTTTTCTTCCAACAAACCTTCTGCAGAAGTTGCTCCACAGAATTTCCAGCTATACAGGTTCCTCAAATTTTCCTGTATTCACATTCAAGAGCTCTTTGTTTTTTTTTCTTTTGTTTTTAACAATTATAATTGCTCATGATCTTTACTAGATGGATTATCTTTTATTTTAATCTGTAGTTCCTTTATGTATTAATAATTGAGGCAGTGATGTTATTATCATTTTAACATGGCAGTTGGGAGACATATCAGCCTGTGAGCGGCCTTCTAGCCCAGCCAGAATGGACTGCATGGGACCAAACTGTTGAGTACTGTGCCTTTGCTTACCATCAGTACATTGTTATATCTTCCTTGCGCCCTCAGTTTAGGTTCCTGGGAGATGTTGCAATCCCCTTTGCTACTGGTGCAGTTTGGCATCGCAGGCAACTTTTTGTCGCTACACCAACTACAATTGAGTAAGTCATACAAAAAACTCCTCAAGCTCTTATGTTCATTGAACTCATTATAATGCAAAATGTACTTGTGGATCCAAATGTTGTTGATCTTATGTTTTGCTGGTGGTCTGGTGCAGTATGCATTTGGCATTGAAAGATCAATAGCTGATTCCTGCATTTAGATGTTTACAGAGCCAACAAAAATAGAACATAATTGTCTCTAAGCATCCTCTCTGATCCTTTCTGGTTTTTTTCTCCTCTGAGATTCCTGATTTTCTTCACATAGTGAACATCTCGTCTCCAAACCAATTCTTGATTCAGATAATGGATGAGTTCAAATCTTTTTTGACCATGATGTATTGCAACAGACTGCGCTCCAGCACTAGTTTAAGAAGTTAATGCAGCTACATCTAAACATACAGGGACAGACAAAAATGTTTATCTTTTTGCTGAAGCACTAATAAATCTGCTTATTATTTTTTGATACACTCGTCAGCTCAAATCCATCATATAACATTATAACAATAATCTTTCTTCCTTACAGTTGCATTTACTTCTCTATTGATTCACAGTATCATATCCTTGTTTTGATGGCTTAGAGTGTCCTATTGATCAAAGTTGTCAAAAGCGAGCGCTTGCTCGCTTAAGTGACAGGTGCAGCGAAGCGGAGACTATTCGCGTCTGCGAACCTGGAAGCGCAACGCTTCCAGGAAGTGTGCGCTTCCTGCGCTTCACGCAGAAGCGACGCGAACACTTCACAAACGCGTCGCGAAACTTTCCTTTTTGTTTTTTTAAAGGTTTAAAGCAACCCACCCTAATCTCTTTTAAAGGGTTTATCGTTTATCCTAAACCCTCAAAATTGTTCGTCTACCTCTTCGTGGCCACCACAGCGTGCAGCGGCTTCAAGGTACGCTTCTTCTCTTCTTCTCTAACTTTGCATCCTTCGCGCGACGGACGACACGATGACGCCTCCAAGCGGCACCGAAAGCGTCGCCGGACACTTCCGGTGCCGTTGGGTGGCGCTCGCCGTGCCGTTGCGCATGACGAGATGAAATTTTTCGCTAAAATAATTTTAGATTTTCAATTTTAATTTAATTAAATCAAACAATTACTAACTTAAATAAAATATATTTTAAAAAATAATAAACTTTATTAATTTATATAAATTTAATTTAAATATATAAAAATATATATTTCAAATAAAAAAATTCTAATAAATTTTATTAATTAATATAATTCAGATTTAAAATTAAAAAAAATATATTTTAAATATAAAAAATTGAAATTTTATGATTTCATATAATCAGTTTTAAATATATAAAAAAATTTAAAATTAAAAAATTTAAATTTTTTTATTAATTCATAAAAATCAATAAATCAGATTTAAATTTAAATACATTAAAATTATATTTAAAATAAAAAATCTGATAAATTTTATTAATTATATTTAAATATATAAAATATATTTAAAATTTTAAAAATTAATAAATTATATTAGTTCATAAAAACAATAATCAAATTTTATATATAAAAATATATTTAAATTATATTTATAAATTATATTACGCTTTTCCTTAAAGCCCGTGTTTCGCTTTGCGCTTTAAGCCCCAATACCCTTTGAGCGCTTTTTTACGCCTTGCGCTTGTGACAACTATGCTATTGATCATGATGTACTGATACCAATCCGTTCAATTTTTTACCACGTTCTGCTTTAGAGGGCATCACTAAACCATAGGATTGTCGTTGCCTTTATTTTATCTTCAATCAGGTGTAAATTCTTTCTCGCAGATGCATTTTTGCCACATTCATTTTCTTAGTATGTCTTTGTTTCTTCTAACAAACTCCGATTCTATAACTTGAATATTGTGTTGGTGCATTCACAAACATTTCTCTATTGCTAATGCATATGATGTTACATGTAATGAACCTATGGGCACCTAGAAACTTGTATTTTTTGTCGGCGTTATTGAAAGAACAAAATGATGAAAGAATTGAAGCAAAGACTAATAGGTTTTTGGTGTGTTTACTATACTTGTTTTATTCAAAGTTTAAAATTTCATTTGGACTGGAGGTTTCATTCCCAATTGGGACAAGATATGTTGGTCATGCTAGTGTTGGTGGTGTGATGGGCACAACCCTAGGCTAAGTAGCAAGAGGACAACCAGCGAATCCTATGCGGTGGAGGTGGAGGGGATGCCCAATGAACTGTAAGCAATGGAGGAGAATTGTGTCATGCCCCAGGGGTGTAATTCCCACTCATAAAGAGGTACCCCACTTGGTGATAGTGTAATAAAAAGGGAACTAAATGCCAAATGAATAGGACAATTAAGAAATTCAACAAATTTTCTCCTAAAATTGTCATGTCCTGATAGTAATTTCTGCTAACCAGGAGGTACCCACTCAGTGATGGTGTAATAAAAGGAAACTAAAAGCTATATAAACAGGACAACAAAGATTTGTGGTATTTCTTGGTTGTCCTGTTTATATAACTTTTAGTTTCCTTTTATTACTCTGTCATTGAGTGGGGTACCTCTTAGTGAGCGGGAATTACACCCTCAGGGTGTGACAAATTGAGTGGAGTTGTTTACAATGTACCTTGTGGAAGATGTCATGGCTCGCAGAAGTAGAGAAGAACAAGGAAGATTCTTTGTTACAATGCTCGTGGGAGACACTAGTGGTTCAAGGAGAAGTGTTGTTGAACGGTGAGTGATTGAGGAGCTTCTCACGACGAAGGATTAGCAATTCTGAGACAAAGGATGAGTCTAACATAGCTTTCAGAGCTTTTCACAATGAAGAATAAGCGAATTTGGAGCTTCTCAAGCTTCTTGCAATGAGGTAGTACTTTACTCGTCTGCTTGCATATTGTTCGTTTCGTAGCGTCTCATGTGCCGGTTGATGAGCGAACAAAAATTTTCATGAGTCTCGAAGGAATGGGATTTAAAACACTGGTCATATTTGTCCAAGTTAAGCTGAACTGGTTTAATCTCCCTGAAACAAAACATTTCTTGACAATGACATGGGCTATTATACCTTTCATAAAGTTTGACTGAATCAACCTCTAAGGACAATAAATTCTGGATTTTTAGTTTTCCCACTGATTAATTAGCAAAGAATCACTTCAAAGAAAAATAAAGTGAAATTTGCCAGTCTGTTACTTTTATCTAATTGCTTTACTCTTTCCAGGTGTGTTTTTGTTGACGCCGGTGTTGCACCAATAGATTTGGAAACCAAGAGAAAAAAAGAGGAAATGAAAGCCCAAGAAGCTCAAAGTAGGGCCTTTGCTGAGCATGGTGAGTTGGCACTTATAACAGTTGATAGCCCACAAGTTTCCACAAACGAGCGAATCCCTCTAAGACCTCCAATGCTTCAGGTGATCAATTTAGTTTTTTGTTTAATTCTAAATATTCTCCAGTCAGTCACGGTGGCATGTTACTGACTATTATTTTGGAAATATTGAAATGATAAGCATGCTAATGGCAACAGGACGCTTCAACTAGGGCATATTTGAAAGTTTTACTTATTTTGAAAGATATCTATGAAATTGTCTTTCAAGATTTACCAAAAAGGAATGATATTGCCAAATTATTTGGCCGAGAAAGCATGATCTACAATCTCATTTCAGTTTGTCGTGTCTGCTTATGCACCCTTTTATAGGTTGATTAATCTGTTGCTGCTGTTCAAGGACTAGTAGTATGTATTTCTTTGGTTGGATTTGCTTGATAGCAAACAAAGGAAGTGGAGGGGAGAGGGAATGGATTGGCTATTTTGAAATGTCCTATCACCCTAACATTTAACAATTGATACCATTTGAGTTATTTAAATTATGTCATTTCACCCTGGTCTTCAAATCTGAATTGACTCCATCAACTCCGTTAATGTTGCAGTCTGTCTGTTGGGACCGGGTGCATGTTGACAAGGATACGAGTTCGTAAAATTTAAAATTTTTACGTGCAGCGGAAGAGTTTGCATAAAATAATTTCCTAAATTATTTTAACTTCGTATCTAGCATGCAACCTTATAGTGTGTTGACATAATCATAAAATAAAACTTTGTGAAAAAGTAAACAAATTTACCAAGTACCTCTCGTAACTCGAAGTAAGGGACGAGATCCAACCGTAGCGTCCCTTGGAAGCTCCGCCTCTATTCGCGTCCACGCCGAGTTCTCTTCGGGATGACTTCGCAAAGTCACGAGTTTTGTGCCGACTAGAACTACTAGATTCTCGGAAGACACAACTAGATGAACAAGAGAGGAAATATAGGAAACTAACCAACGAAGTAACGGAATCGAATTCCGAGAAGAGAGGAGTCGCTATCCGCTTCTTCTTCTTCGTGTTCGGGTTCTCCTTCTTCTTCTTGAAGCTCACGACCTCCACCACCTTGGATGTAGGTTGGGCGCCGGCCCTAGGGGAGCTAGGGTGGGCGCCGGCCCTAAGGGAAGAGAGGGAGAAGGAGAGATTAAGAGAGAGAGGGAGAGAATAATTAATCTCTTAATTAATTGATTGGAATAAGGGCTAGCCTTTGGTTCCTTTATATAGTAGCAACTCCTTTGCTAAGTCTCCCTCTAAACCGAATTAACGGAATTAACGGAATTAGTTATAAGAAATTTATCTTATAAATTTTCTTATTAATTATTCCGTTTAAACCGAGTCTTTATTATAAACCAATTTATAATAAAACTAATTCTTCTTCTCTTTAAATTATGGAATAAATTTTTATAAGAAATTTATAAACTTTCTTATTATGGAAAAATCAATTCATAATTGATTTTATAAAATTAAAATAAACCAATTCATGGATTATTTTAATCTTCCATAAAAGAATAAATTTCTATAAATTTTATTTATATAAATTTCTTTATACAAATTTATTTATCCATAATTTATAAAACAAATCACACTAGATTTATTTTATTAATTAAACCAATTAAATTGGTTTAATCTCCCTTTAATGGCCGGCCACCACAAGGAGGGTTAGCACCCTCTTTGGCCGGCCAAACCAACCCGAACCGGTCGCGAATTAAACTCATTTAATTCGCCCAAAAAGCCTTCAAAAGACTTAGCCATTTTTAGCTTCCATTGCGCCTCTGATTAACTCAGATTCGACTTATTTCTCTTGATCGGAAAATCCAATTTTCAACTCGTTTTAAATCCCTCGGATTACTCGTAGTGCGTGTGACTAAATAGGCTTTCGATTTATGTTGGCCGTCTATAATTAACTAATTATAGAACGATCATGAGTGACACCTAGTAGTACATCATGATCCCCAATTAATCGAAAGATCAACGGTTTGACCTCAGAAGAAATTATTCTGAAACCCTTCAGCAGCTCTACTAAATCGTGCCCCATTCCCTTCACCACCTTATACCCACTTGGTTCAGGACACGGTCAATGGTGTCAGTCCCCACTAGGCTGACTACGTCACACCTAGCCCAAGTAGTGTCTTTCTCGTCCTTTGGATTTCTAATTACTCTCATGTATTTAAGAGACTCGCACTCTTAACATGATATGCTCTGGCCAGAGGCTTTGAGTAACAATCCGACGATAGGCCTGGGTATACATCTCCTCGCAAGGAGTGGTGAATCCTTTGTAGGCTGTTCAAACATCTTCGGGCACTTCGGCTTATACCCGATCATCCTGGGTCCACACCTCCTTGGAGATGCTTGCTTAAGATGTCAGAGTATAAGTCTCCATGACCAAGATGACTTGAACACCGCAAGTCAAAGGAACATCGCACTTAAGCCGCAGTAAGATCTTCATTGACATATCTACATGTAGATTCCCATATGAAGTCTTACAGCTAGTCACTCCAATGAACTAGTTCCCTTAACTAGCATCCATGTTTATCTCCGGACATCCCAATGTCCCCAGCCAGTGAGAATCAGCTGAATAGAGAATAACTCATGCTAGTCTCAACAGAATTGATAGTGTCCGTATTTATCAATTCATCGACTAGGGATATTTCCAACAATTCACATTTGCACATTTAGAGATAATCACTAGTTGTGATCCCATCACAAATTCTCTTATGCTGTGAATTGTATGACGGACATTCAGTATATGAGTTTAAGATCCCAATCAAATACAAACATGTATACTCAAATAGTGAATTATCATTTATTAAAATAAATGTTTACAATCATAAGGCGATTGCCTTAGGACACTTCTCTCATATCACTAACAAACTCCCACTTGGCCTAATGCCAATCGCTACGGTATCCAATACCACAGGCTCTAACATGACCCTCAAACTTGCTTTGAGGCAAGGCTTTAGTTAAAGGATCCGCTATGTTCCTTTCAGTGGGAACTCTCTCAATTTGTATGTCATTCCTACTTATAATCTCTCTGATCAGATGATAGCGTCGAAGCACGTGTTTGGATCGTTGATGAGACCTTGGTTCCTTCGCTTGTGCAATAGCTCCATTGTTGTCGCAGTAAACCGGCACTGCTTCATCAATGGTTGGAACCACACCAAGTTCTGAGACAAACTTCTTGATCCAAACTGCTTCCTTTGCTGCTTCCGAAGCTGCGATATACTCCGCTTCCGTGGTAGAATCCGCTACGGTGTCTTGTTTGGAACTCTTCCAACTTACTGCGCCTCCATTCAAAGTAAATACGTATCCAGACTGCGATTTGGAGTCATCCTTATCTGTCTGGAAACTGGCATCTGTATACCCACGTATTATCAAATCTCCTTCTCCATATATTAGAAATACATCCTTAGTTCTTCTTAAGTACTTAAGGATTGTCTTAACAGCCGCCCAATGATCCATTCCTGGATCCGACTGGTATCTGCTTGTGACGCTCAAAGCATACGATACATCGGGCCTAGTACATAACATAGCATACATGATAGATCCTATTGCGGATGCATAGGGAATCTTATTCATGCTAATCCTCTCGTCTTCTGTGCGCGGACACATAGACTTCGAAAGGTTGATCCCATGCCTGATGGGAAGGTAACCTTTCTTGGATTCCGACATGCTAAACCTTTTTAGCATTCGGTCTATATATGTAGACTGCGAAAGACCAAGCAACCGTTTTGATCTATCTCTATAGATTCTAATCCCAAGGATATAGGTTGCTTCTCCCAGGTCTTTCATGGAGAAAGTTTTGGACAACCAAATCTTAACTGTCTGTAAAACTGATATATCGTTTCCTATAAGTAAGATGTCATCGACATATAATACTAGGAATACGACTGCACTCCCACTAACCTTCTTGTACACACAAGGTTCGTCAGGATTTTGTGAGAAATCAAACTTTTTGATTGTCTCATCAAAACGAATGTTCCAGCTCCTAGATGCTTGCTTCAGTCCATATATGGATCGTCGAAGCTTGCATACTTTGGTTTTATCAACCGATGTGAAACCTTCAGGTTGTATCATGTATTGGATTTAAGCATAGCTACTGGCGAATAGGTTTCGTCATAATCAATTTCTTGTTTCTGACGATATCCTTTTGCCACTAATCTAGCCTTAAAGGTAACAACATTACCTTCCATGTCGGTTTTCTTCTTGAAAACCCACTTGCACCCTATGGGTTTAATCCCTTCAGGTGGGTTAACCAAGTCCCATACTTGATTTTCGTACATGGAATCCATTTCCGACTTCATGGCTTCAAGCCATTTGTCCCTTTCTGAACTTTTCAGAACATCTTCATAACTGATAGGTTCGTCATCGTCAATGAGCAACACGTCGTTCGATTCACTTACGAGAAATCCATATCTCTCTGGAATGTTGCGTGTCCTATCAGACCTACGAAGAGGTGGTGTAGTTTTAGGTTCAACAGATAGCTCATCACTATGAATTATCGGTTGTGGGTCTAGACTAGGTGTCTCTGTAATGTCTTTTGGAGTTTCTTGAACTTCATCAAGCTCAATGCCACTCCCACTATTTTCTTGTAAAAGAAATTCTTTTTCCAGAAATACAGCATGCCTTGAAACAAACACCTTTTGTTCCAAGGGATGATAGAATTGGTAACCCTTCGTTTCCTTAGGGTATCCAATAAATAGACATTTATCAGACTTAGCATCCAATTTGTCTGATACAACCCGCTTCACATAAGCAGGACAACCCCATATCTTAAGGTGAGTTAAGTGAGGTTTCTTACTATTCCAAATCTCATATGGAGTAGTAGAGACTACCTTGGTCGGGACTCTGTTTAGCAAGTAAATGGCTGTCTTAAGTGCATAGCCCCAAAAGGATTTTGGAAGAGTTGCATGATTCATCATTGACCTAACCATGCCCATCAAGGTTCGGTTTCGCCTCTCAGATACACCATTATGCTGTGGTGTATACGGCGGAGTCCATTGGGATAATATCCCATTGTCCCTAAGATAATCTTGGAACTCTTGACTTAAGTATTCTCCACCCCGATCGGATCGAAGTATTTTAATACTTTTGCCAAGTTGTTTCTCTACTTCATTTCTGAATTCTTTGAATTTATCAAAAGCTTCAGATTTGTGTTTCATCAAGAACACATAACCGAATCGTGAGTGATCATCGATAAAGGTGATGAAGTAGTTATAGCCTCCTTGTGCTTGAGTTGACATTGGTCCGCATACATCGGTATGTATCAGACCAAGCAACTCTCCCACTGGATTACCTTTTCCGGGAAAGGGTAATTTGGTCATCTTGCCTTTTAAGCACGATTCGCATGTATCAAATGAACCGGGTTCAAATGATTCCAAAATTCCACATCGGTGTAATTCGGTCATGCGTTTCTTACTTATATGGCCAAGACGACAGTGCCACGTGTAGGAGTCTATTCGATTATCTATTCGAGCACGTTTGTTGCTAACTTCGATATTGAAAACGTCACTGGATAAATCTAACGTGTAGATGTCATTGCACAAAGTTCCATTCCCATAAAGAACGTCATTCAAAGTTATGTAACAACAATTGTTACTAAAAGTTAAATGATAACCTTTTTCATTCAAACATGAAATAGATACAATGTTCTTTATTAATGAAGGAACAAAATAACAATTATCCAATTCTAAGACACGTCCAGTGGGGAGCTTTAGCAAATAGGTTCCGATGGCAACAGCAGCAATCTTTGCTCCATTTCCAACTCGCATATTTGCTTCTCCTTTGACAAGTCTTCTTCTATTCCTTAGCCCCTGTATGTCATTACATATATGTGAGCTACACCCAGTATCAAGTACCCAGGTATTTGAGGAAATAGAGTGACATTCAATAACGAAGATACCTGAAGAGGAAGGGGCATCGGATGCCTTATTNATGTTTATCTCGGACATCCCAATGTCACCAGCCAGTGAGAATCAGCTGATTAGAGAATAACCCATCAGTCTCAACAGAATTGATAGTGTCCGTATTTATCAATTCATCGACTAGGGACATTTCAATACTTCACAATTGCACATGTAGAGATAATCACTAGTTGTGAATTCGTCACAAATTCTCTCATGCTGTGATTGTATTGCGGACATTCAGTAAATGAGTTTAAGATCTCAATCAAATACATAAACATGTATACTCAAATAGTGAATATTCATTTATTAAAATAAATGATTACAATCATAAGGCGATTGCCTTAGGACACTTCTCTCATATCACTAACAAACTCCCACTTGGCCTAATGCCAATCGCTACGGTATCCAATACCATAGGCTCTAACATGACCCTCAAACTTGCTTTGAGGCAAGGCCTTAGTTGAAGGATCCGCTAAATTCCTTTCAGTGGGAATTTTCTCAATTTGTATATCATTCCTACTTATAATCTCTCTGATCAGATGATAGCGGTGAAGCACATGTTTGGATCGCTGATGAGATCTTGGTTCCTTCACTTGTGCAATAGCTCCATTGTTGTCGCAATAAACCGGTATTGCTTCATCAATGGTTGGAACCACACCAAGTTCTGAGATAAACTTCTTGATCCAAACTGCTTCCTTTGCTGCTTTCGAAGCTGCAATATATTCCGCTTCCGTGGTAGAATCCGCTACAGTGTCTTGTTTGGAACTCTTCCAACTTATTGCGCATCCATTCAAAATAAATATGTATCCAGACTGAGATTTGGAGTCATCCTTATCTGTCTGGAAACTGGCATCTGTATACCCACGTATTACCATATCTCCTTCTCCATATATTAGCAATACATCCTTAGTTCTTCTTAAGTACTTGAGGATTGTCTTGACAGCCGCCCAATGATCCATTCCTGGATCAGACTGGTATCTGCTTGTGACGCTCAGAGCATATGATACATTGGGCCTAGTACATAACATAACATACATGATAGATCCTATCGCGGATGCATAAGGAATCTTATTCATGTAAATCCTCTCGTCTTCTGTGCGCGGACACATAGACTTCGAAAGGTTGATCCCATGCCTGATGGGAAGGTAACCTTTCTTGGATTCCGACATGCTAAACCTTTTTAGCACTCGGTCTATATATGTAGACTGCGAAAGACCAAGCAACCATTTTGATCTATCTCTATAGATTCTAATCCCAAGGATATAGGTTGCTTCTCCCAGGTCTTTCATGGAGAAAGTTTTGGACAACCAAATTTTAACAGTATGTAAGACTGATATATCGTTTCCTATAAGTAATATGTCATCGACATATAACACTAGGAATACGACTGCACTCCCACTAACCTTCTTGTACACACAAGGTTCGTCAGGATTTTGTGAGAAATCAAACTCTTTGATTGTCTCATCAAAAGGATGTTCCAGCTCCTGGATGCTTGCTTTAGTCCATATATGGATCGTCGAAGCTTGCATACTTTGGTTTTATCAACCGATGTGAAACCTTCAGGTTGTATCATGTATACATCCTCAAGCAGGTTTCCATTAAGGAAAGCTGTTTTCACATCCATTTGCATATCTCATAATCATAATGAGCTGCTATGGCCAGGAGCATCCGAATGGATTTAAGCATAGCTACTGGCGAATAGGTTTCGTCATAATCAATTCCTTGTTTCTGACGATATCCTTTTGCCACTAATCTAGCCTTAAAGGTAACAACATTACCTTCCATGTCGGTTTTCTTCTTGAAAACCCACTTGCACCCTATGGGCTTAATCCCTTCAGGTGGGTTAACCAAGTCCCATACTTGATTTTCGTACATGGAATCCATTTCCGACTTCATGGCTTCAAGCCATTTGTCCCTTTCTGAACTTTTCAGAACATCTTCATAACTGATAGGTTCGTCATCGCTAATGAGTAACACGTCGTTCGATTCACTTATGAGAAATCCGTATCTCTCTGGAATATTGCGTGTCCTATCAGACCTACGAAGAGGTGGTGTTGTTTTAGGTTCAACTGATAGCTCATCATTATGAGTTCTCGGTTGTGGGTCTAGACTAGGTGTCTCTGTAATGTCTATTGGAGTTTCTTGAACTTCTTCAAGTTCAATATTACTCCCACTGTTTTCTTGTAAAAGAAATTCTTTTTCTAGAAACACAGCATGCCTTGAAACAAACACCTTTTGTTCCAAGGGATGATAGAATTGGTAACCTTTCGTTTCCTTAGGGTATCCAATAAATAGACATTTATCAGACTTAGCATCCAATTTGTCTGATACAGTCCGCTTCACATAAGCAGGACAACCCCATATTTTAAGGTGAGTTAAATGAGGTTTCTTACTATTCCACGTCTCATATGGAGTAGTAGAGACTACCTTGGTCGGGACTCTGTTTAGCAAGTAAACAGCTGTCTTAAGTGCATAGCCCCAAAAGGATTTTGGAAGAGTTGCATGATTCATCATAGATCTAACCATGTCCATCAAGGTTCGGTTACGCCTCTCAGATACACCATTATGCTGTGGTGTATACGGCGGAGTCCATTGAGACAATATCCATTGTCCCTAAGATAATCTTGAAACTCTTGACTTAAGTATTCACCACCCCGATCGGATCGAAGTATCTTAATACTTTTGCCAAGCTGTTTCTCCACTTCATTTCTGAACTCTTTGAATTTCTCAAAAGCTTCAGATTTGTGTTTCATTAAGAACACATACCCGAATCGTGAGTGATCATCGATAAAGGTAATGAAGTAGCTATAGCCTCCTTGTGCAAGAGTTGACATTGGTCCACATACATCAGTATGTATTAGACCAAGCAATTCTCCCACTGGTTTACCTTTTCCGGAAAAGGGTAATTTGGCCATCTTGCCTTTTAAGCATGATTCGCATGTTTCAAATGATTCCAGAATTCCACATCGGTGTAATTTGGTCATGCGTTTCTTACTTACATGGCCAAGACGACAATGCCACGTATAGGAGTCTATTTGATTATCTATTCGAGCACGTTTGTTGCTAACTTCGATATTGAAAACGTCACCGGATAAATCTAACGTGTAGATACCATTGCATAAAGTTCCGGTCCCATAAAGAACACCATTTAATGTTATGTAACAACAATTGTTACTAAAAGTTAAATGATAACCCTTTTCATTCAAGCATGAAATAGATACAATGTTCTTTATTAACGAAGGAACAAAATAACAATTATCCAATTCTAGACAGTCCAGTAGGGAGCTTTAGCAAATATGTTCCGATGGCAACAGCAGCAATCTTTGCTCCATTTCCAACTCGCAAATTCGCTTCTCCCTTGACGAGTCTTCTTCTATTCCTTAGCCCCTGTATGTCATTACATATATGTGAGCTACACCCAGTATCAAGTACCCAGGTGGTTGAGGAAATAGAGTGACATTCAATAACGAAGATACCTGAAGAGGATGGGGCATCGGATGCCTTCTTCTTCAAGGACTCAAGATAAACCTTGCAGTTTCTTCGCCAGTGACCCTCCTTGCGCAGTGATGGCAAGTGCCTTTTGGTGTCTTTTCAGTCTTTTTGGCCTTTTTCTTCTTTCCCTTATTCTGTTCTTTGGCCTTCCTCTTAGAACCTTTCTTCGAGGAACCAACTAACAGTACCGTCTTCTGATCCTGCTTCACAGAAGGCTCTATAGTCTTCAGCAGGTTGAGCAACTCAGGAATGGTAGTCTCCAGCTTGTTCATCCGATAGTTCATCACAAATTGTGAGTAACTTTTGGGCAAACAATGCAGAATTAAGTCAATACTTAGTTCGTGATCCATTGCAAAACCGAGTGTGCCCAGTCGCTCAATGTACCCCAACATCTTCAACACAAACTGTGAGACAGAAGTGCCTTCCTGCATCTTAGAGGTGAAGAGGAGTCTGGAGACCTCGAACCTTTCGGATCTCGCCTGCTCGTCAAATAACTCATGAAGATGGAAGATGATGGTATAAGCATCCATATGCTCATGCTACTTTTGCAGCTCAGGTACCATAGCGGCTAGCATGATGCAACTCGCAAGTTCAGAATCGGTCACATGTTTCTGATAGGCCACTAACTGGTCTGGAGTTGCATCTTCTGGAGGACGGTTGGGAAGTTGATCTTCAAGGACATAAGCAAGCTTTTCTGCCTTGAGGACTATCCTCAGGTTTCGAAGCCAGTCCATGAAGTTTGGCCCAGTCAGCTTATTGGTGTCCAAAATGGAACGCAAATTTAGAGAAGACATGATCAAGTGATTATCCTAGAAATACAAATTGAGCTTATGTGAGAAGAATGATAAAGAATGCATCAACATACATTAATTAAATCCTATTTATTTTTCGAATTGAATAACCCTTTTTATCAATTCGGGAGATCGTAGGAACATCTCCAAATAGGTTGATATCCAACCATAGATAAGAACAACCATGGCTGTGGCCATCAAGTTATTCTTAGCTATGAAGGTAGGTAATTATACCGATTACATATCACATATATGTAACTACCACATTATGCTATCAACTAATTGAATGTTTGCATAAATCATTGGGTTGTTAACTCATTAACAAGTATGCAACAATATACATAGCACCCAACTGCACCTCTCTTTACATCGACCTTGGCTGTGGCACAACAAATCGATGCTCCAAGCTTAAGGCTGACCCATTAATCAAGAAATAGTTTTAATATGGTTGGAGCTCATTCAACCGTTTAGTCAGGCTTGGATGTGTCCAACAACCAAAACTAAGGATTGACCTCTGACTCCAACTATATTAATCATAAACTAATTCCATGGTTTGAACATGTTGAGGTTCAAGCCGGGCATGGATGTGTCCATCAACCCAAACGAGAAACAAAACTCCGGTTCTAACCATATTAATGGAAGGTGTTGGCCTTAATATTTTGTAAGGGGTTTTGGGTCTCATCCTTTTCTTTTAAGCACATTCATGACATATAATTATGTCATGTACTAACGATTTCCTTAATAAAGTATGTATGTGACTTAATTTATCAAGTCTCATTAATTGAATTAGGAACCGGATTTCCTAATTCCAATTTCATACTTTATTCAAGGAATTGTTTTGGGAAACAATTTCCTAAATTGTCATAATCAATTTCGGAAATAATATGTTTAAGACTTTGATTTCTCTAAATCAAATCTTATTAAATTAAGAAACAGATTCCCTTAATTCAACCACATATTATTTTCATGAAAATCTTATTTAAGAAAATAAACTCTATAGGAAACAATTTTCCTAATTAATTTTGGAGACAATAATATGTAAGAGCATCACCTCTTAAATCAAATAAGGAAATTATCGTTTGAGAATCACCTCAAAAATTTCCAAGATTTGATCACATATTTTATTTATGGAAAATTAATATCAATAAATAACTTAATTTGGACGGCTCCCCGAGGCTCAATCCAAAATAAGAATTTATTGATAATATAATTTGGACGGCTCCCCGAGGCTCAATCTAAATTAAATATTTGACAATTTAAATTCAATTTAGGAAATTTAATTATAACAACTAACTTTAAATTGGACGGCTCCCAAGGCTCAATCCAAAATAAAAAATTTTGTAAATAATTTAATTTCCAATTATGAATTTAAATGCTAATTAATATTCCATAATTTGTCTAGACCTTCTCGAACGAAAGTGCCTAAAATTGCAAGCTCTCCATAAATGGAAAGTTTCCAAAAATAAAATTTTCAGAATAATTGTAAGTTTCTGGTACAAAGAAAACTTACGTATTTCCAAATTTAAAATTTCAAAATAAGAAATTTCCAAAATTGGAAGGATTCCAAAAATGAAAAGTTTTCACAATTATCATAAAATTTCAGAAACAAGGATATTTCAAAAGTTTGCGAAATTTCATGAGGATTTCCAAACTTTGAAATTCCTAAATCTAAAATTTACCATAATTGGAAAGTTTCCATAATTGAAAATTTTCCAAAATTGAGATCATGACAAAGTTTTCCGCAAAACAATTATATGATTATGTCGAACACTAACCGGCTCTGATACCACTGTTGGGACCGGGTGCATGTTGACATGGATGCGGGTTCGTAATTTTTAAATTTAATTACGTGCAGCGGAAGATTTAGCATAAATAATTTCTCAAATTATTTAACCACACATCTAGCATGCAACCTTATGTTGTGTAGACATGATCATATATTTAAAATTTTGCAGAAACGTAAACTAATTTACTTGTTACCTCGCGTAACTCGAAGAAAGGGACGAGATCCAACCGTAGCGTCCCTTGGAAGCTCCGCCTCTATTCGCGTCCACGCCGAGTTTTCTTCGGGATGACTTCGCAAAGCCACGAGTTTCGTGCCGACAAGAACTACTAGATTCTCCAAAGGCACGACAATAATACCAAGAGAGAGATGGAATGACTAACCACCAAACGAAGAACGGAATCAAGATTTCGGGAAGAAGGAAGGAGTTGCGCCCGCTTCCTCTTCTTCTTGCGGCGGCTTCCTGGTGGCCAAAGGTGGCTGATCGCCGGAGTTTGGACGCTGGAGAAGGAGGTCGGTGGTGGTTGTGGCTCACGGCAACAAGGGCCTCTAGGGCCGGCGGCACTAGAGAAGGGAGAGGCAGAGAAGGAGAGAGAGAGAGGGCTTATTCCTAGATCTCTTGGATTCATGTCCAAGCCTTGCCTTGGTTCCTTTATATAGTAGCCTCTCAACCGCCAAGTCTCCTTTTTATAGAATAAATTTTCATAAGAACTTTATCATATAAATTTTTCTATGAATTATTCCATCATGTCAAGATTTTATCATAATTTAATTTATAATAAAAACAACCATGTCTCCCTTTTCTTTATGGAATAAAATTTCATAAGAAATTTATTATATAAATTTTTCTTATCATGGAAAATCAATTCATAATTGATTTTATAAAATAAAATAAACTATTCAAGTTTATTTTAATTTCCATGAAAATAATAAACCAAAACCTTGGTTTATAAAATTTATATATTATCCATAATTTTATAAAACAAACCACGCTTAGTTTATTTTATAACTTGAACCAAACAATTTGGTTCTCCCTTTTGATGTGGCCGGCCAAACAAAGAGGGTGGGGACCCTCTTTGGCCGGCCAAACCCAAGCCAAGACCATATGAATTAAACTCATTTAATTCGTCCAATAAGTCTTCAAAAGACTTAGCCATTTTATGCTTCCGATGCGTCTCTGAAAAAATTCAGATTCGACTTATCTCTCTTGATCGAAAAATCCAATTTTTAAATCATTTTAAATCCCTCGGATTACTCGTAGTGCGTGTGACTAAATAGGCTTTCGATTTATGTTGGCCGTCTATAATTCACCAATCGTAGAACGATCATGAGTGGCACCTAGTAGTACATCATGATCCCCAATTAATCGAAAGATCAACGGTTGACCTCAGAAATGATTCTGAAACCCTTCAGCAGCTATAATGAATCGTGCCTCATTCCCTTCACCATCTTATACCCACTTGGTTCAGGACATGGTCTATGTGTGTCAGTCCCCACTAGGCTGACTACGTCACACCTAGCCCAAGTAACATTTTCTCGTTCTACGGATTCTAATTACTCTCATGTATCTAAGAGATCCATACTCTGAACATGTCATGCTCTGGCCAGAGGCTTCGAGTAACAATCCGACGACAGGCCTTGGGTATACATCTCCTCGCAAGGAGTGGTGAATCCTTTGTAGGCTGTTCAAACATCTTCGGGCACTTTGGCTTATACCCAATCATCCTAGGTCCACACCTCCTTGGAGATGCTTGCTTAAGATGTCAAAGTATAAGTCTCCATGACCAAGATGACTTGAACACCGCAAGTCAAAGGAACATCGCACTTAAGCTGCAGTAAAACTTCACTGACATGTCTATATGTAGACTACCATATGAAGTTTTACAGCCAGTCACTCCAATGAACTAGTTCCCTTAACTAGCATTCATGTTTATCTCCGGACATGCCAATGTCACCAGCCAGTGAGAATCAGCTGATTAGAGAATAACCCATGCTAGTCTCAACAGAATTGATAGTGTCCGTATTTATCAATTCATCGACTAGGGACAATTTCAATACTTCACAATTGCACATGTAGAGATAATCACTAGTTGTGAATTCATCACAAATTCTCTCATGCTGTGCATTATATTGCGGACATTCAGTAAATGAGTTTAAGATCTCAATCAAATACATAAACATGTATACTCAAATAGTGAATATTCATTTATTAAAATAAATAATTACAATCATAAGGCGATTGCCTTAGGACACTTCTCTCATATCACTAACAGATACCTAGGTTAAGTGACCCTCAACCCGAAGCCCGATCACAAGGAAAAAAAACTGTGGCACGCGATGGGTGTGATGCCGCTGCGACGGCTGCCCAACACCCAAGATCCGACTGGTTTCCGGCCCCTTGATCCGCACGAGGTCACATAAGAGGTCGTCTGCATTCAGAAGGAGGAAGAAAGGAAGGTCCTCGGAGGGTTGCCATCGCCGATTGAGAGGACGCAAGCCGCAGGGGAGAAGAAGAAGAAAAGTCGGCACTCACCGCGCTAGGGCTCGCCAAGGAGAAGAAGGAAAGAGGAATAATCGGGCGTTGGCTGCGGGCGCAGGGAAAAAGAGGAGAAAAGGAACTTATATGAGATGGTGTTTTTGTGGAAAACCCCTCCAAAGTTCGGTTATTCTCCCAATAACCCCTCATTTAGGAAACTTACCTTTTAGCCCTTTAAAAATTTCCTAAATGTTAACACTCTGTGTGGGTGTTATTGTCTTAGTATACACCAACAGCTGAGCAGTTCAAGACATCACGTTCACTGCGCAGCCTAGTATGCTCAATAGCATTCCACTACGGAAGGTTCAAAAGTCATAAGCTACCTTTCCCAATGCATTGACTTATCGATTGGACTCTTGTAAAGTGTCAGCATGCATACATGCAATACATGCATTAATTTCCATTTATGTAGGAGATTGTTGGATACGATTTTGCAAAGAAAAATTTTGATTCCTTCGATCATTGAAAGTCAAGTTTGACATCAAAATTGAAATCTACGTTTCGCGTAGATAAATCTGGACTATTTATTTGCTCAAAACCGATTAAGGGTGAATGAGAAATTAATTGTTCAAGATACGTTCAAATGAACATTAAGGAAAAAGATGAGGCTTTTTGTCTCACATTGCTAACCGGCGAGAGCCAGTGTTTTCTTATGTGTTCTTGTGCTAATGTTGTTAATACAAAAGCACAGGAGGTCTCTACCCTTGGGCGAGCAGGTGCTTGCACCTGCGAGCCCGCCACCTGTCACGCACGCATGCACGCAATGAGCGCTTTGTTGGTGCACTTCGCACGTACGCATCGTCGCGAGGAGCATTGAGGAGCTTTAATTTATGCTCCACGTGGCGATGACATGTCGTGATCAGGTGACGCCACGTGGCATGTAGGTGTGACGTGTCATGATCAGGTAGCGCCACGTAGCATGTCGGTGGCGAAGTAGTGCCTATGTGGCACGTGACTGTGTAGAGAACGATGACTGGATTGGGCGAATAGATGGTGGTCGTCGGATCAAAGATCTGGACAAATCGCAGGAAGGTGCGATCTGGAGCGTCGGATCAAAGATCTGGACAGATCGCAGGCAGGTGCGATCTGGAGCGTTAGATTCGAATCTGACTATGAAGAGGGAGGATGGATTTAAGGCGTCGGATTAAATGTTCTAATCTGACGGCTGAGATCAAGATGAGATCTGAAGAGTTATAACTCTTCAGATCAAGGGACGAGATTAAAAGACCTTTAAAGGGTTATACCCTTTCGTTATGAATGGTCTAGATCTGTCTGAACCAAAGGGTACTTACCTCTTCACTTAATATAAATAGATCACTCCACTTGATCATTTCATTCATTCAAACATTGCTATCTAAAAGCATTTGCACTTATTCATCTTCTGCATCGAGAGTCCAAAAAGCCTACGAAAAGGTTCGCTAGTCTTGGAATTTGAAGTGCTACTATTCCGAGATGACGTCGTATTATCTTGGAAACGAATTGCTGCTATCCGTGAGCACCAGTAGCGGAGCAATATCGTTTTACGGAGATAGTGTCGAACATTAGCCTCGACGTAAATCAATTAGTTTGCTTCTTCCAAAAGCAACCTCCCGGAAGATCCGACGGTCGTAAATCGACTATGTCAAATACCGAGAAGATACAAGTCAGCAACCAACAATATGATCATAGTTGCACTAGATGACCATGACCATGATCATCGTTTGCTCCATGTAAACCCTTTTGGTTCTTGACAACTCCACCTTATACCTCACTTTGAGGTCATGGGAGATTGTATGCTCAAGAAATAAATTTTTAATTGATGTATTGGAGTTAATTTAGGGTAAGATCGTTGATTATGAACTATTGTTTCACTGATATTTATAAGTGATCAGTTTGATTTAGTTATTTTAATGTGTTTGATAAATAGTTTAAATTTGGGTTGACTTTCTTTTTTGTCATGTGGATTCAATATGTAAAAACTTTCAAAAATTTATATAAGAGCTCAGAGATCTTGACGATCGAGTTGGTTTGGTGGATATGATCTAACAGAGTAGAGTTGAATATATTGTTAATTTGATGGCTCAAAGGTTGGACACAAATGTGGACTTAAAAGGACAGGAGAGAGGAATGAAACTTAGACCAAACTTTGAGATCTTGGTCCGTGGTATTAGACAAAAGGTGAAATCGCTCGCCCCCAGCGCTCCCGTCACACACGTCCCAAGGTCATCACGAGGGAGGTAAATCACGGTCCCCGAGTAATTAGTGCACAGTTGGGCCGAGAATTGATACACCAAACGCCCAGAGTTTTAATCCAGTGCGCCTCGCGTGACTCGAACCCAGGACCTCTTAGACAACACCCCCATACATTAACCACTCCGGATCCTCGTGGGGACTTGGTCCGTGGTATTAGAGGCTTCACACGAGGTGTACTTTTATGATGGATATAGAAGGTGAGGGCGAAGGATAAATAATAGAGCAAACTCAAAGATTTTGATCCATTTGAGGTACACGCGGCCTAATGCGAGGTGTACTATAAAGTGGCTCGGAGAGTGGTAAACTTCTATGTGAGAGGTGAAGGATGGCATACTAAACAAACTTGCAGATATTGAGCATTCATGGATTGAGGGACTAAAATGAGGTAATCCCTTAGGCAACAAAGAGCATTGATAAGGTTGTCAATCTATAGGTATAAAAGTTGTAAGAGATCATGGGTGATGTGTAATCTTGTGACTTTTCTTTTGAGCAACATCATTTAGGGATAATGTGTTTAGGTAGGTAGGGCAGACTACCAAGTGGCTTGGATGAAGCCTTTAACTAATGGAAAATATATTTTGGTTGTAATTTGCGGCTTAGCATATCTTACGAAGGTGAAAGTCAAGTGAAGGAGGGATCACCAACTCAATTCAATCGACTTGATGGGGACCTCAATCGATTGAAGGGTCCTTTTGACTTAAAAGTTGATTTAACATGCATGAGGCCAGCTTCGATGAATATATAAACATTTTGTTTGAACAATAGTAAATCGGCAATTTACCAAAAGGCGTACCTAAAAATAGATATTTACCAAAAAGCATACAATGGTTTCATTTTCACCAAAAGACACACTCATTATAGTGAATTTTCTCTTATACCCCTCCTGTTATCTATTGTCTTTCTCTTTCTCTCTCAGTAATAAATTCTGAGACGTCAGCACATGCAACGTGACTTAATTACTGACTTTTATTTTTAAATAATATATTATGGAATCGGCGCTAAATTAAAAAATGTAAGGTAAAAATTAAAAAAATATTTCACTTAAAAAATTTCTCATCCAATATGATTTAAAAATATAAATAAATGATTTTTATTTTTGATTAATAGAAATTAATATATTAAATAATATTTAATAAATATATTAATGTATAAAAAGTTTGTTGAAACAAACGGTTGGATTTAAAAATATAAATAAATGATTTTTATATTTGATTAATAGAAATTAGGATATTAAATAATATTTAATAAATATATTAATGTATAAAAATATTTTTGAAAAAAACTGACTGTGGGCCTAAAATCTATTGATTTCAGGCCCATGTTGGGCCTGAAATATTTTTATTTCAGGCCCAGCGTGGGCCTGAAATCATTTGATTCAGGCCCGACGTGAACTCAAATTTTTTTTCTATCTTAAAAATATATTAATATATAAAAAAACCTATCAAAAGACTTAATTTTATATTCAAACGCAGAGTCTGAAGTCATCCCAGGAGGGTCTGAAGTCAAATAACTTCAGATCTTATAAATAATTAATTTAATAAATAATAATTAAACATAAAAAATATTGTTAATATTAAAAAATTTTCAGTGCCCTTTGGCCTGAAGTCATCCGACTTCAGGCCAAGGGAGGGTCTGAAGTATGATGACTTCAGGCCCTCCATTATTAAATATAAAAACAAATTTATAAAAAGTATAATATATAATTACATATTATTTATAATTTTTATAAAAAGGTATAATATATAATTACAAAATAATAAAATACTATAGTAGTGGTTTAGGTATATCAGTGAATTTTGAGCAAAACTCATTAATGGACCTACCATATTTGGAATTCTGAAAACTCTATATCAGTAGACAGGGTTGAGCTAGGAGATGAGATTTTGGGTGTCGAAACCTCTAATCTTGTTGTATCACCAATGCTATAGGAGTGGTTTAGGTATATCAGTGAGTTTTGAGCAAAACTCACTGATGGACCTACCATATTTGGAATTCTAAAAACTCTATATCAGTAGACAGGGTTGAGCTAGGAGATGAGATTTTGGGTGTCGAAACCACTAATTTTGCTGTATCACCAATGCTATAGGAGTGGTTTAGGTATATCAGTGAGTTTTGAGCAAAACTCACTGATGGACCTACCATATTTGGAATTCTGAAAACCCTATATCAGTAAACAGGGTTGAGCTAGGAGATGAGATTTTAGGTGCCGAAACCTCTAATCATGTTGTATCATCAATGCTATAACATTGGTGATACAACAAGATTAGAGGTTTCGACACCCAAAATTTCATCTCCTAGCTCAACCCTGTCTACTAATATAGAGTTTTCAAATTCCAAATATGATAGGTCCATAAGTGAGTTTTGCTCAAAACTCACTGATATACCTAAACCACTCCTATAGCATTTTATTATTATGTAATTATATATTATACTTTTTTATAAAAATTATAAATAATATGTAATTATATATTATACTTTTTATAATTTTTTTTATATTTAATAATGGAGGGCATAAAGTCATCAGACTTCAGGCCCTCCTTGGGCCTGAAGTCATCAGACTTCAGGCCCTCCTTAGGCCTGAAGTCGGATGACTAGGAGGGCCTGAAGTCGGATGACTTCAGGCCAAAGGGCACTGAAATTTTTTTAATATTAATAATATTTTTTATATTTAATTATTATTTATTAAATTAATTATTTATAGGATCTGAAGTTATTTGACTTCAGACCCTCCTGGGATGACTTCAGGCCCTGCGTTTGAATCTGAAATTAAGTGTTTTGATAGGTTTTTTTATATATTAATATATTTTTAAAATAGAAAAAAAAATTGAGTTCACGTCGGGCCTGAATCAAAAGATTTCAGGCCCAATGTGGGCCTGAAATAAAAAATTTCAAGCACACGTTGGGCCTGAAATAAAAAATTTCAGGGCCACGCTAGGCCTGAAATAAAAATATTATAGGCCCAGCGTGGGCCTGAAATCAATAGATTTCAGGCCCACGGTCAGTTTTTTTCAAAAAAAAAATTTATACATTAATATATTTATTAAATATTATTTAATATATTAATTTCTATTAATCAAATATAAAAATCATTTATTTATATTTTTAATGCTACTATCTTTATAAAAATCATTTATTTATATTTTTAATGCTATTATCTTTATAGCAAAACTCACTGATAGACCTAAACCACTCCTATAACATTGGTGATACAGCAAGATTAGAGGTTTCGGCACCCAAAATCTCATCTCCTAGCTCAACCCTGTCTACTGATATAAGATTTTCAGAATTCCAAATATCGTAGGTCCATTAGTGAGTTTTGAGCTGAATTCCAAATATGGTGGGTCTATCAGTGAGTTTTGCTCAAAACTCACTGATATACCTAAACCACTCCTATAGCATTGGTGATACAACAAGATTAGAGGTTTCGGCACCCAAAATCTCATCTCCTAGCTCAACCTTGTCTACTGATATAGAGTTTTCAGAATTCCAAATGTGGTAGATCTATCAGTGAGTTTTGCTCAAAACTCACTGATATACCTAAACCACTCCTATAGCATTGGTGATACAGCAAGATTAGAGGTTTCGACACCCAAAATCTCATCTCCTAGCTCAACCCTGTCTACTGATATAGAGTTTTCAGAATTCCAAATATGGTAGGTCCATCAGTGAGTTTTGCTCAAAACTCACTGATATACCTAAACCACTCCTATAGCATTGGTGATACATCAAGATTAGAGGTTTCGGCACCCAAAATCTCATCTCCTAGCTCAACCCTGTCTACTGATATAGAGTTTTCAGAATTCCAAATATGGTAGGTCCATCAGTGAGTTTTACTCAAAACTGACTGATATACCTTAACCACTCCTATAGCATTGGTGATACAGCAAGATTAGAGGTTTCGGCACCCAAAATCTCATCTCCTAGCTCAACCCTTTCTACTGATATAGAGTTTTCAGAATTCCAAATATGGTAGGTCCATCAGTGAGTTTTGCTCAAAACTCACTGATATACCTAAACCACTCCTATAACATTTTATTATTATGTAATTATATATTGTACCTTTTTTATAAAAATTATAAATAATATGTAATTATATATTATACTTTTTATAAATTTTTTTTATATTTAATAATGGAGGGCCTGAAGTCATCAGACTTCAGGCCCTCCTCGGGCCTGATGTCATCAGACTTCAGGCCCTCCTTTGGCCTGAAGTCGGATGACTTCAGGCCAAAGGATACTGAAATTTTTTTAATATTAACAATATTTTTTATGTTTAATTATTATTTATTAAATTAATTATTTATAGGATCTGAAGTTATTTGATTTCAGACCCTCCTGAGATGACTTCAGGCCCTGCGTTTGAATCTGAAATTAAGTGTTTTGATAGGTTTTTTTATATATTAATATATTTTTAAAATAGAAAAAAAAATTGAGTTCACGTCAGACCTGAATCAAAAGATTTCAGGCCCAACGTGGGCCTGAAATAAAAATATTTCAGGCCTAGCGTGGGCCTGAAATCAATATATTTCAGGCCCACGGTCAATTTTTTTCAAAAAATTTTTATACATTAATATATTTATTAAATATTATTTAATATATTAATTTCTATTAGTCAAATATAAAAATCATTTATTTATATTTTTAAATCCAACAGTTTTATTTTTAAATCCAACAGTTTGTTTCAAAAAAAACTTTTTATACATTAATATATTTATTAAATATTATTTAATATATTAATTTCTATTAATAAAAATAAAAATCATTTATTTATATTTTTAAATCACGTTGGATGAGAAATTTTTTAAGTGAAATATTTTTTCAATTTTACCTTACGTTTTTTTAATTTAGTGCCGATTCTATAATATATTATTTAAAAATAAAATTTAGTAATTAAGTCACGTTGCATGTGCTGACGTTTCAGAATTTATTACTGAGAGAGAAAGAGAAAGACAATAGATAACAGGAGGGGTATAAAAGGAAGTTCACTATAATGAGTGTGCCCTTTGGTGAAAATGAAATCATTGTACGCCTTTTGGTAAATATCTATTCTTAGATACGCCTTTTGGTAAATTGCCGATAGTAAATTTGAGACTTGAACATTAAATGGAAAGAACTTCCAATTGATTCGTGATATAGTAGTTGTTCAATGGTCTATTTTGTTTAAGCAATCAACTAGAGACAAGCAAAATAGAGCTATTGGAGTACATTTATAAAATATCATGTTGACCTTTTAGTTGTAAGAGGTTGCACGAATGCATTGTTGGGGTCGCTAGATGCGGTTAGTGTGGGGAGGAGAGCTATTGGAGTACATTTACTTTTTCATTGTTCAAACATGCTTGTCTCTACCATTTGTTAGTGCACAGTGAAAATAAATTGAAAAAATAAATACTATATTGAAATAAACAATACCAAAATTCATTTACGTGGTTTAGAATCCGTGACTTTACTGTATAACTTTTGGTTCATTAATAGATCACTTCTCGAATCTTATTATCTCTCCTCTTTGAAATACCTTCTACAGGTAGAGAAAACCACAAACAATAACCTATTCTTACAAAAATACAAATGAAATATAAATATACAAGCAAGAATATAATAATATTATAAGTAAATAAGCTTTGTGCATATGGGATTTGTCTTTGGATTTCATTGAATCGCTTGTTAAAGGCTAAAGAATGCAACAAACACTTACCCAAGAATCCCCATAAACAATTGTGTCAAAATCGCCCATGAAAACCTGATTTATTGATTTTCTGTTCATATCTAGATTTGCTAGCCAGTTGACTTCTTGTTATCTTCCAGTTGACTGCTTACTGCTTTCCAATTGATTACCCCACCATAGCTGCTAAGAATTTGATCATTGTCATAGTTTAATTGACATCAATAAATACTTCAGAGTTTTCTGTTTTTGTATTAGTTTACTGATATTATCATTTTCAGTCAAGTATCTAATCAATTGGTCCCCAAACAAAAACATTATGTACATTAGCATTTCACTTGGAATTGGACATATTCATTCGTTGACGGGTTCATCAGTCAATTGCTTTCTTACCATCAATCGATAAATCGATTAGATGAGATCACAAAATTAAGATTGAATCCTTTGGCTCATGACTTCTTCTGCTCCGGCTATCCACATCGTCTATTGACTATACCTAGCTAACATCGTCTATTGACTATCACTAGCTGATCGTGATGCACCAGTCGAGAGCATAGTTGATTAGTTTTTAAATAAAAATATTTTGTTCTTAGACAACTATCTAGTCAATTGCTTGAATAGTCGACAGCTATCATCTACAATCTACTTTCCAAACTCTAAATTTGTCCAAACCAAAATTTCATGGTTTCAGAGAAACTAGTAGACTGGACCACCTCTATCTGTTGACTATTGTTACCCCGAATTCAACCATACCATAGCTTTATAAGTTAAAATTTATCAATCTACTTCACAGTCGACTAAAACTCTAATTCTAGTTATACACTAAGATTGAATCCGTACCATGCCAAGAGACACCATGTCTCCAAAATATTTCATCTACCTAATACATATTGACCTCGACTTAACATGACTTAAACCTCACGCAATATTAGATTGACCTCAACCTACTAAAACATTTTATGCTTAGAGACCCATTGCTCAGTATCTAATCAACTTCAGCCTACCATAATTTTTCCTTGTCCAACCTTAGGTGAACTTTGATATACTAAATCCACTCTTTCAAGGCTTTCACCTTACCTAGAGTTTACTATTTTTGGACTTCGATACATCTTTACTTAATTTGGTCTCAATTTAGTCAACTAGAATCAAAGTCTAGTTAACAAAAACTCAAATAGAAGCATTCTATTTTTTGACATAGAGTTTAGAGTCAACTCATTAATTTCTGTCACAAAAGCTCATCTCCTCTCATCTCCAGTTGACCGAATCAGTTCAAGGATTATAACTTTACTCAAAATGAGTCTAATCTTTTTTTACAAAAGCAACAATATTATGATGAGATATAACTAAGTAATCACCCTGTCAAGCTTTACAGCGGAAGTGCTTCTAGTTGTTGATATAGCCACTTGCCAAGCTTGCAAGAGAGTTGGGCAACCATGCTTCAGCTCTGAAGGAAACTATTTTCTAAACTACAACACTAGATTAATGGCATTTAATCTAAATGTAATTTAAAAGAATGCTCTTATTATCTTGAGGTTGGCATCTAATTAATACTATTCAAAGATAATTGTTGTTCTTTGTAGTTGGCCAAGGCTAAGTCATTAATAGTTGAGATACTTCAATGTAAAATAATATAATAGCGCGGCCAAGTTGTTAGAATTGAATTCGAGATAGAGCTTATACTTTTTTTCATTTTTTTTTCTGCCAACGACTTGTGGTTCTTCATAATTAGCCATTCTTAGATATGTTATATACAAATTTCAAGACTTATTTTCAGAAGAATAAATGCATAGCTGGAAGAAGTGCGCGGTGGTTACTCTCTCACTCTCATTTTTTTTTTAATGAAAGCAATTCTTCACCAAATCAAAAGACCTACATTGTTAATTGAAAAAACATTATATGTATATAAGTTGGAACATATTGGTCCACAGTGTTTAATTTGAAGTCGTTAAGGCATATTTTTATAGTTTGTGTCTTAGTTGAAAATAGATAATAAAATAGAAAGAAATCAAACAAAACCTACTGAGCTAAACTAGAAAAATAAACATTGATGAAGTGTTGATGAATATGACTTGTTTAGATACATATTGGCTTGGACTTTTTGATTCATTATTTTCCATGGTGTGCACTCACAACTTAAACATACCATGTGCAATATGTGCTTTTTGATTATTAGAGTTAAAGTCGTATTCAAGAGGGGCTCATGAACCATTTGAAAATCGAATAAATAAAAGCAAAACTAACCTTGATGCTAGGAAGACTAACAGCCAAACAATAAAAAATAATAATAATAAATAAACAATTGTAACTTATATTTCAATGATAGGGAAGCATTATATTGATGATTTGCACAAGCAACAAAGTATTCTCTCATTCATTTTGAAAAATTGCTTAACTAGTTGCCATCTATGTACATCCTATTAGATCTATTTCATTTTCAATCTCTAGAACTCAATTAGTTAGAGTACCTTTTAAGACAATGAGAGCCTTCGTTGTGAAAGCAAGTGTCCATCCTCAAGTAGCTAGGTTTACATTTGCCATATAGTGTCCAAACACAATTGATATCATTCAATCATACCAAAATTCCCATGAGTTGGGATTTAAAATGATGAGTCTACAAACTCGAAGTACTATTTGTCTTATTATATTCTATGTACATTGAGCAGCTAAATTATTAGTATGATGCAATATTAACAATAATAAGTCATTTACATGTTAAACTACTTATAATTAACTGCATAGAATACAAATTCAAATCTCCCAAAAAATCACTCTACAACTCCTCTAAGCATGCAAAATTCTTAAGCAACATGTGAGACTATCCATTTGAACTAAAACTAGAAACTAACAAACATAACTTAAATTAGTAAGGAGATATTAGTGATACACTTGTTCAATCGTATTCATAGGAAACACTAAAACCAAGAAGCTAAAATCTTCAAGATCAATAGATATGCTTTTTTGTTTTAAAATATTTAAGGCAAAGATTTAGAAACATAGCTCTGTCAAAAGATTGGCATCAAAAAGAGGTCATCACATTGCCTAATATATACAATTGATTGGCAGACAATATGCAAGTGCACATTAATCTCACGTATACATTTTTTAGAATCGTGTTGTTTGTTGATGAAGTGATTAGATCCACAAGTAAATATTTCAATTTATGCACGGTAGACTTCATCTATTCTATATGCAATAAGAATTCATAAATATTTCCTTATTCTTTTTTATTTCTGATGAGTGTAGATTTGATACCTTTCTATCCTTGTTTTCACACTCATTCACTTGCTTTTCTCGATTATATTCTATGTTATTGCACCCTATATTGTATGACTTTGCTACTTTTACTTCATTTTGTTTGGAGATCTATTCCTTACTTGTTTTCATTGTTAAGATGCGATTTGGAACAAAAATGGAGCAAAACTGGAGTAAAAGGTGTAAGTATCACGGGTTAGTTTTGACGTGGTCAACCGAGTCAAGTTAGGTTTTGTTGTATATGATGCCTGTGTCTAAGTGTGCAGGAGCATAGGAGCGCAGAAAGTTGAGCGGAAGACGCAGTGGTCTAGAAGGATGGGACGGGAATGGAGCCGACGGGCTCGGTGCATTCGAGGGACGTGGAGTTTTATGGAAGAGTATGTCGGTGAAGCGAGAAGGACACGTGTGACGTCTAAGGGACGAGAAGTCGGGGGTAAGCTCGCTCAAGGAGAAGGCCGGAGGAGGGTTTAGACGAGCCCAATTCTGGATGGTCTTAAATCAACTAAGAAGAGCCGCTGGAGACAAGTCACCAAGGAGCTAAACAAAGCCACTCGGGCGCCCGTATGCTTTACGCCACCCGAGAATGAGGGCTCTGTTAGGATGTATACTTAAAGTCTTGCTTTTGGTATAAGAACATCTACGTTTTGAAAGAGAATCACAAAATCACACATTGCATATTTATATTAGTATATGCACAAAATGTCTCATACTTTGCATTGTAGATAACATGATGTGTAGTGACACATAGAAGATCATGTTATCAGTTCCTTGCAGAAGTATAAGTAAGAGGCTCACAACCGAGATGGAGTTGGACAAACTATCGGGATGGTTGTAGTGTAATTAGGTGTGGTTTGTCTTAACCATAAAATTACACTAGTGCACTTTGTGTGCATTGACTAGGACCAAAATAGAGGCCATCCAATTTATACTAACTTTATAATTGGATTGGACCTCGGATATATTATGGAGTACAATCTCTAAATCCCGAAATAATAACGGGCACGTGTAATTAATTATTATTTCTTTGATTTGCTAATGGGTGAGATTTATTCTGCTAAATCAATAGGCCCGGTAAATTGAAAAATAATATTATTTACATGGTGTGTCGTTGACTATTGAGGGAATCCGTGTCTTGGTGAGTCGGGATGATGATGCCCCCTTGATGAGCTCATAAGGTTTATCATGATAAATCTTGCATGTGGACTATAGTCCATCATGATGAAAAGGTTGAGTGGTACTATTAAAGGATCAAGATGTTGATTAATTAAAATTGTCAGTAATTTAAAATAATCGTTGGGCATTCGATATCTTAAACACGGGGAGATGGATGTGCTCATAATAGGTGGAGCCCATATGAAAATATGGGGGTTGATGAGGAAGTTCAATGGGGATCCTTTAGTGGAATGAATCTTCATTAATGGATCGGATTTAGATCCAATAGCGGGCCAAGATCCAACTCCTCCTCATGGTCCCTACCATAGCCCTATATATACCCCAAAGGAGTCATGAAACCAAGGCTTAAGAAATCTAGAATTAATCCACAATTAATCATCCAAAAACCAAAACCCTTCTTTTCCTTCTCTCTCTCTTAGGGTTGCGGCAACCCTTGTTGTGGCCGACAGCAACAAAGAGAGGTAGGGGAAGGGAATGAGCTCTTCACCACCAGATTCTTCTTCCTCTCTTCTCCCTTTTGGCTGGAGCAATCCCTAGGATAGCTGGAACCGACGGAGCAAAGGAGAAAAGAGGGTTGTTGGTGGTGTTTGTCGCCGCAACAAGGAAGAAGAAGGAGGAGCGCTTGGGCTTTGATTTTCTCCATCTTCTTCCTCTTCCATTGACTCCTCTCGTGTGGTTGGTGTCTTCTTCAAGCAAGGAGCAAGTTTCAGCTGGGAGTGGAGGTGGTCGGCGGCTGGAAACAAGGAATTCTCCTTGTTGGCACCAGCGGGCTTAAAGAGGAAGAAAAGGGTGGCTGCGGGTGTGTGTGGGAGAAAAAGGAGATTTGTTATCCCTTTTTCTTCTTCTCCTTCATCTTCCTATTCTCCTACACCTCAACTCCCTTGTAGCCAGAGCTCCTTGGATGTGTTGGGGCAATCAGCCCAAGTATAATCTGGAGGATCATGGGTTTTGATGTGTATGTCAATATGGTTAAGTTAGGGGTTGTTCTTGGTCTAATATGTGTATGTGAGTGTGCAGGTTTGCAGGTACACATAGACATGGTTGGATGTCTTCAGGTATGGTGAAGGGTGGCATGGAGACAAGTTGTGGGCTTGTGTGTGCATCCGAGGGACCATGGACGAAGCAGGGATGATGAGTCGAGGGAAGCGGACTTCGAGATGTACGTGAAGGATGACATGGAGGCAAGCCATGGGCTTGCGTGCGCATTAGAGGGACGAGGGCCAAAGTCGAAGAATGCTTGAAGGTGATAGATCGAGACTGCTGGAGCAGAGACGATGAGCTAAGGGATGCAGACTTCGAGGCATGCGTGAAGGATGGCATGGAGGCGTGCACATCTGAGGTACGGGAGCCGAAGATGAAGTGGGTGTGAAGGCAACAGATCGAGACTGCTGTTTGAAGAGTCAACCAGGTCATGAGGGTCCGAGTGTTGAGTGATTGTACTCGGGAACTAAGCCGGGAGGGTTCAAGTGCAGAGAGAAATGTACTCGGGAAGGGTAACCCTAGGCTTAGGGAAGGACCAGTTGACTGCCCTTGGGGCAGTCGACTGGTGTGGCCAGACTTCGAAAGGCCAGCTATGAGTTTTGAATTCTAGTGAGACCAGCCGACTGGCCCAGGGGCAATCGACTGGTAATGGTCACATTACAGCCTCGAGCTTTATTTAGGGAGCTCGTTTAAGGCCATTTCTTCTTGGCGAAATTGCTTGGTCAAAGCTCGTTAGTAGCCTGTATTGCTTAGATCGTGTACAAGGTTTGTGGTGAGGTTTCTCCACCCACAACGAGCTACGAGAGCTAGTCGGAGGTGCTTCGGGGAATCATCAACCGATGGATTAGGGATCGTCCACCTTACGGACAGCCGTGGAGTAGGAGTTTTATCTCCGAACTACGTAAATATGTGTGTTCCTCTTAGTTTAGTTTTAGTTTTTGTTTATTCCGCTTGCGTACTAACCCTGTAGGAAGAAAAATAGAAGAAAAGCTATTCACCCCCTCTAGCTTGACGGTCACGGTCCTAAAAAGTGGTATCAGAGCGAAGGTCGCTCATCTACGGACTAACCGTCGAGAGAACACAAGCTAGAGGAAATGATGATGGAAGACAAGTTGGGTGATGACATCAACATTCTACCTCCTTATCATCATGAAGATTTTGACTATTCGAGGACAAGAATGAAGACTTGCTTTGGAATGGATTGGGAGTGCATGGTGATGCTAGAAGAGCCATTCGAAATTCCAAGAGATAAGTATGGGAAAAAGCTTCGACCTAGATATTGGACCAAGGAGCAACAAGCCCAATCTAAGGCAAATGAGAAGGTAATTGGTATATTAATTAATATTTTACCTAATAATATTTTGAGTGGTGTAGGTAAATATAAAAACGCATATGAGTTGTGGAACATATTGGAAGAATTTCATGAAAACCCTACACAAGCCCAATTAGTGGAAGAGCCAAAGGAAATAAGTTCAACGGTCCAATAAGAGAAAGAAGAAAGTGAAAATTCATTTGTATCTTCAAATGAAGTGGCTCAAGAGAGTGAAAGATCATCTACTTCATCAAGGGAAGAAGGAGATGTCTCCACTTTAAGCATTGAGGGGGAGGAGAGACCTTCTTCAACACCGGAGCAAGAAGAAGCTCCAACCTCCACCAAAGCAAAGTCAAAGGACCACATCATATGCTTTGGATGTAACAAGAAGAGGCACTACAAGGACAAGTGTTCACTAGGTAAAAAGGAGGTAAACCCTAAACCCGGGTCCATTCATTTAAAATCTAATGTGGGTTGTAGGGAAAAGAAAGAAAAGAAGCACATTAGGTGCTACACGTGTGGAGAGCTAGGACATTACGACACCCAATGTCCAAGAAAAGGAGAGCTCAAGAAAATGGAGCATTTAAGAAAATTGGAGAAGAATGAGAAGAAGAGAAGCTCACATCAAGGGAGAGCTCCAAGGGTAAGGGAGGTAATCCCTAACTTTAAGAATGCTTCAAATTTTCCTATGCATGCTATGAATGATAAAAATTGCTTGCCTGTGTGTAATTTCGGTTTCAAGTATCATGATAGAAATAGAGTTACTATTACGTGCCAAAATTCTAAGAAACCCATGTATCATGATCAATCTAGAAATGTTAAATCAAGGATCAAGGCATTAACCCTAAGAAAGGGAGACACATGCCTAGAAAAATGGATAGACCTAGGAACACCCAAAGTGGTGACAATAAGGTTGAGAGGTTAGAAAGGGAAAATCAAGCTTTGAGGGAAAAGCTTGATAAATTGGAAAAGAATCTAGATAGACTCATTAGGGGGTCCAAGGGATTAGATATAGTACCGAATGGTTAACACCTTAGAAATGATAGACCGGGTCTAGGATATAGACCTATTAGGTCAAAGGCTAGTGGAAAATCATATGGGAAGGTGCCATATGACTATAGCAAAGGGAAGACCAAAAATGGTAAGGAAAAGCAATTTAGAGGAGAAAAGAAAAAGTCAACCAAGAACAAGGTGTGGAAAGTTAAGGAAGCAAAGGTTGTAAGTCAAGAAGCATCGGAGGTACACCGGTGTGGTCTTGCCTTTATAGATAAGTCACCAAGGGAGGTGACTAGGGCTAAGAGCTCAAGGGAGAGCTTTAGAAGCCAAAATGGAATCCATGGTCAATGGATATCAAAAGGATTTCTCCTAGGGGATTAGATGGACGATGAAATGTGCCAAAGGTTTTGGAAGGCCAGTGTGAGTCTTAATCCTAGGGAATTGGCACATTAAAAGGTGATTTGTGGAGGAAAAGATGAAAATAGACTCATATTGTGTGAAAATTAGTTTTTAATATGTAGATGTCATATAAATAAGTGTCAGGAATGTATTGTGATTAAGTGTGAGAAGAGGCACCAAGAAGAGATCAAAATTAGAACTTCTAGTTAAGTTTCAATGACACTATTTAGATAGTTTTGAATTTCGTGTCAATCTTGGGATCGGGAGTAAATTTACTTGAAAACATATTTTTTCCAAGTAGACATAGGTATTATAAATCTCTCCATGAAATTTCAGATTTTTTAGAGATTTGTGGATTTAATTAGGCATTTCTGAAATTAGGACAAAGGGCTGAAATCAGGGTACCAGTCGACTGGTTCAAAACCAGTCGACTGGCCCAGTGTAAATCAGAAACTAGGAATTTGAAATTACCAGTCGATTACCCTGGGGCAGTCGATTGCCCCTGGGGCAGTCGACTGATACACGTGGTTTTTTAAAAAGAAAGGTCGCGCGGGGGTGGACGAACCTAGGGTTTTGAGTGCCACCCCCTGCGAGTCTTCTTCTTCTCCGATCTCCCCCTGTGCCCTAAAGTCCTTTCAAGCTCTAGAAACACCTTCCTAGCCTCCCTCTACTCGGATCTAAACCTAGTGCTAGGAAAACCTCTCTTCTCAAGTCAATCTTCATCAATTGTCGTCATGAAACGAGCGGGAAAATGATAATAACTTGTATGAGGTATTTTTCACATGTAGTTCATGATTTGGAATTAATTTGCCTTATTTTGCTTGGTTGTCCTTGTTTTTTCTCTTTATGGGGTGGTTTGGTACATGCATTGGTATGTTACATCTTAGAGTTGCACATAAGAGGCAAAAGGGTGAAGGGTCATCTCACCAAGGTCAGGAGAGACCTCGGTTTCGTTCCGAGGAGTGTCGGAAAGTTTTTGACAGTGCGGCTTTCATCTTAATTAATTGTCGTTACCCCAACAAATCATATTTCCAGGATATCACCCCCACATCATTGAGATCATTGCATATTTTGGATTAAAACAACTGGTCTATTATCAGCATTTTATCAATTTTGACTTATGTAAGGAATTATATGCCAACCTTACATCTACTGATGCCCAGAACGAGGTATATGAGTCAATGGTACAAGGGATTACCATTCCATTCACACCCGACGTGTTACGGTCTTTTTTAGGATGTAGAGTTTCAAATAGCCAGTTTACATGTTTCCCCACAGTTGATGAGCCTTTAGCTTTACTAGGTGTCACCATAGATCAGATCCATAGGTATTATTTTAACATACCTCGATGTACTCAAGACCGTATCTTTGTAGCTAAAAACATGAGCCTGGTTAGTAATGTCTTGTATAAGGTTGTCTTAGACTACATTCTTCTGATTGTCACCAAGGTGCGGTCGAAGATTCGACTTCCCCACTTGGTGATTATGTATGCCCTAGAGAGGAGACTGAACATCGACATAGCCTGCCAGGTATTTGCATCCATTGTTTATTTCTTCTATGATGTCAATAGGAAACTGGACATGCTGTTCGGTCATGTTTTGACTGAATTTTTCGGTCTAGTGGGGTTAGAGTCACCGAGGGTCAGGTTCATGAGTTGTCTAAGGACTATGACCAGATAGGGTCACGACAGCTCTCTTTAGTTGGGATCGAGAAACATGAGGGGGTGATGATCTGGCGTCATCATCCTGCTTCTTCGAGCTCAGATGATGATGAGGAGGCTGCGCCTACTGTTGCTCCAGGGGTTACACAGGAGCAGTTCTCCCTTCTGTAGTTACAGATATATGATCTGAGGGGGGGCTTCCAGACATTTTAGCAGCGGTAGATGGAGATGCAGTAGCAACAGACTGTCATTCAGGGGGAGGTTCATAGTCTCACATAGTTCTGTCAGGGGTTCCAGCGGCAGCAGGATGAGATATATACGATGATGCAGAGTTGGAACCTGATGTATCAGGCCCCTCCTCCTCCTCCTCCTCCAAGCGACGATGACATATAGTTAGTTTGATTTGATGACTTTAGTGTTGAGAGTGTATAGCTTGAGTTTTATATTTATCTCTCAAACACTTATTTTGGTTATATAGTATTTGATGACTTCAGGGAATGACCCTTGTGACTTCCTTATGCTTTACTTTGACTTGTGTATGAAACTTAGGATTTATGCTTTCATATTGTCTTATGAAATTTTATGTTATGACATGATATTGCTTATATTGTTTGCAATGTATGATTTGCTATTGAATGCATGATATTGCTATTATGGGCACAAAGGAAGGTTTATATAGGTATATGTCTAGGGTTAAGGGATAAGAAGGTGGAGGCTTTATCATCTTGAGAATACTTAAGGAAAAGGGGGAGTTGAGGTCAATTCTATATGTAAAATGGTAATGAATAGGCTTGGCAAACACATGTAATCAAATGAGGGATTGAAAGTTGATACAAAATGATACATTTTGAGAGAATTGGAGTTTGTACCAAAAGTCAACCATATTTGGTGTTTGTCACAAAACTATATTTTTCTAGGGTAGATTTTATCCTAGTAAATATGCTTGCAAAGTTTTACATTTTTCTGAATTTTGTGAAATTTTCTAGGGATTTCTAAAATTCGACTGAAATTTCAGAAATGAACTGTATCAGTTGACTGCCCTTAGGGCATCCGACTGATGTTTCGGTAAGCTTATGTAATGAAGGGACCAGTCAACTGATGTTGGATCAGTCGACTGATCTTTCGGGTTTATGATTTCTCAGGGGTTTTTCAGAAAAAGGATGAGTTCTCATTGGCACTAGGGGTAGGATTGCTTGGGGCAATCTTTTTGATGGTGTCAAAGGGGGAGAATTTGTGGTGTTAAGTTAGGTTTAACTTAATTTGGGTGTTGTGGAAAATTAGAAATTATGTGGAGAACATAGGTTAAGGGGGAGGTTTCCTCTTGTTTGTTGCTATGTCTATAATTTTCAATTGTTGTTGTTTTACCAAACTTAAATATATTGTCACACATCAAAAAGGGGGGATTGTTGGGGCAATCGACCCAAGTATGATCTGGAGGATCATGGGGTTTGATGTGTGTATCAATATGGTTAAGTTAGGGTTTGTTGTTGGTCTAATATGTGTATATGAGTGTGCAGGTTTGCAGGTACACATAGACTTGGTTGGATATCTTTTGGTATGGTGAAGGGTGGCATGGAGGCGCCGTGGGCTTGTGTGCGCATCCGAGGGACCATGGACAAAGCAGGGACGATGAGCCAAGGGAAGCGGACTTCGAGGCACACGTGAAGGATGGCATGGAGGCAAGCCATGGGCTTGCTTGTGTATCTGAGGGGCGAGGGCCATAGTCGAAGAAGGCTTGAAGGCGATAGATCGAGGCTGCTGGAGCAGAGACGATGAGCTGAGGGACACGGACTTTGAGGCATGTGTGAAGGATGACATGGAGGCAAGCCGAGGGCTTGCGTGCGCATATGAGGGACGGGAGCCGAAGATGAAGAGGGCGTGAAGGCAACAGATTGAGACTGCTGTTTGAAGAGTTAATCACGTCATGAGGGTCTAAGTGTTGAGTGATTGTAATCGGGAACTAAGCCTGGAGGGTTCGAGTGCGGAGAGAAATGTACTCGGGAAGGGTAACCATAGGCTTAGGGAAGGACTAGGCTTAGGGAAGGACCAGTCGATTGCCCTGGGGCAGTCGACTGGTGTGGCCAGAATTCGAAAGGTCAACTGTGAGTTTCGAATTCTAGTGAGGCTAGTCGACTGGCTTAGGGGCAGTCGACTGGTAATAGTCATATTACAGCCTCGAGCTCTATTTAGGGAGCTCGTTTAAGGCCATTTCTTCTTGGCGAAACTTGCTTGGTCAAAGCTCGTTAGTAGCCTGTATTGCTCAGATAGTGTACAAGGTTTGTGGTGAGATTTCTCCACCCACAAGGAGCTACGAGTGCTAACCGAAGGTGCTCCAGGGAATCATCCACCGACGGATTAGGGATCGTCCACCTTACGAACAACCGTGGAGTAGGAGTTTTATCTCCGAACCACATAAATAGGTGTGTTCCTCTTAGTTTAGTTTTATTTTTTTTATTCCGCTTGCGCACTAACTTTGTAGGAATAAAAATCGAAGAAAAGCTATTCACCCCCTCTAGCTTGTCGGTCACGGTCCTAACAGGATGGTGGCAGTCACCGGCGGCGCAAGGTGGAGATGAAGAAGGAGGGCTGCCCGAAAACCCTTGGCTAGGGTTTTGTTGGAAATTGGAAGGCATTGAAGAAGAGGATTAATTGGAAGCCTTGGTGACTCCGCATCATGGTAGCTCATCGCCCACACGACGTCCAAGAGGGGAGGGACATACGGTAGAAGACTGCGAGGTAAAAGATGAGGTATACCTCTCTTTGGCTCCTTTTTAGTTTCTATTATTTTATGTGATTTTTATCATCGCATGTGTGTTCCTAAATAATTGTCATGGTTTGATTATTTGATAATTAATATTGATAATTAATTGTGTCATGGACCCCAAATATAAACACAAAAATCGGCGATCCATTCGTCATCTTTTCCGCGGTTAATTGATTCGGAAAGTCACAAGGCCTTACTCTTGAGTTTGGCTAACTTATGACATGAATCAATTGATACGATGACGAGATGGTCGTTTGACAGACGGGTCTCCATTCAAATTAAATTTTTAATCCGTAGACATGGAGAGGTCTCTCATGTTCGACCCCATGTTCGCTTAGGAAGCCCGCCGAGCTGGTTCCATCAGACGCTCCTATTCCTGGGCGCCCCAGTGTATACAGGTGCTCGAGAAATGATTCTTATCTACAGATTAGCCATTTACAGACGTTGCAAAGAAGATAATTTCCAGGCCACGTGTCAAGCACCCCCAAGCACTCGGGCACCCCTGTTATGCCACGTCAACATTCAGATAAAGTAGGTCGAGGCTATAAATAGACCCCCAGAGCTCAATTCCATTCATCCATTGCATTGTACTCGAAATCCAGTTTAGTTTTCCATTGTTTTCTGAGCTTTTCATGTTGTAAAGAGGTTTCTCCACCCTAAGAAGTTCATCTAGAGTTTGCTCTTTATTTTTCCTTGGATTAGTAACCTTCCTAGTTGCAAACCAAGTAAATCTGTGTGCCTTTTTTCTTTTTCTATCTAGGTTATTTTTATGTTCTTTACTATTATTGTGAACTAATTTCCATCTTTGTTGAGCAAGAACAAGAGATTGTTTATTTTTATTTGCAAGGGCAATTTACCCCCTCTTGCTGATCGTACGATCTCAGATAAGTGGTATTAGAGCAAGGACGCTGTAGAAGGACTAACCGTCATCTAAAGAAACTTACAAAATGATTGGACCGGTCATCTACCCGCCAAAGTTTGAGCAGGAGTTCACTAATTGGAAGCGAAAAATACAGGTATTCTTTAAAACTAATTTTAAATTACTTTTAATAATGAAAAATGATTTAGTAGCTCCCAAAGAGGCCGATGTCAAACCTAAAAATGAAAGCCTCTGGACAAAGAAGGAGCAATCATATTTTGTGGCAAATGGGAAAGCAGAGTTCCATTTGCTAACCGTTGTGCCTATGCAAGAAGTTAACCAAATCGAGAACTACCTGTTGGTGTCGGAAGCACCAGATCGAACCTGGTTTTGATAATGGCAAAGGGTTCAAAGTTAAGTTTATGTTGTGATCTAATGTGGTTCATTGAGTGTGCAAGAAAGTCCTGGTTGAGCTAGGCACGAAGTCTTGACTTGTAGGGTTTTGCACGAAGTCCTGGATGAGGACTGGGCATGAAGACCTGACTGAGGGCTGGGCATCGAAGACCTGACCGAGGGTTGGGCAAGAAGTCATGGTCATGGACTGAGCACCGAAGTCCTGATCTGGAAGATCGGGCAGGAGTCTTAGTCGAGCGAGGATTGCGGACAGAAGTAGAGGCGGGTCGAGGTACGGACGTCTCGAGATCTAGCAGTCTCGGAGGCCGAGCAAAAGTCCAATTGGAGGAGCTAGTTGGCAAAAAGGTAACTTCTCCAGAGTGGAGTAGGTGAGGATGCGTTCTCCAGAAGAGGGAGTAGTAGACGTCAGTTCGACCTAAGATTTTATTTTGAAATTCAAAGTCATAACCAAGACAACTGTAACGCCCGCTTTTTTTTTTTCGTAAAGCGGCGTTATGCTAACATACCTAGGTGCATGTGAACATCGTAATGCAGCGGAATAATTTAAACTTACCCATACATGTACCTAACTATCCTTTCTAACATAGTGACATGGGAACGTAGCATATTAACATCATACTTAACATCATGTCATAAAATCACATAAGTCATCCATTAGGCACATAAGTAGCAAGTGTAAATTGTTCTTGACAACACCATCCTAGGTTTAGCATAAGGCTTGTAAGTATATCTTTCCTTGACTAAGTCACTACCACACACACATTCTTGCCCCTCCTGCTGCTTCCTTATTGTTCTCTTGCTTGATCTGCGGTATAAGGAAAATAAGACTATAAGCACATATGCTTAGTAAGACCCTTTCCTACTCACTAAAACCATTCATCACTTAATCATGAGCACATGAAACATTAACATGACTTGGTGCTTTACATAGAACATAAGCATATAAAATCATTTGGCATGACATAGTTCTTATATAGTACATGAGCATAAAATACACTTAACATGACATGATACATGACATAAATATAAACATAAATATACTTAACATGGCATGATTCCTAACATAAAACATGGGCAGATTCTTAATATAAACATAAGCATAAAACATTTACTATCATGCATAATTCTTAACATAAAACATGGGCATAAAACATTTACTATCATGACATAATTCTTAACATAAAACATAAGCATAAAACGTTTTCTATCATGACATAATTCTTAACATAAAACGTAAGTATAAAACATTTTCTATCATGACATAATTCTTAACATAAAACATATGCGTAAAACATTTTCTATCATGGCATAATGCATAACATGAATGAATGCATGAGTCAAATACATATACATAAGGATGCTTAATTTTAAATCATACTTTTAAATACTTAAACATAATCATCACATCATTGGGGTTCCCGGCTTGTAGCACATACATACATCATATGCACGCATCCCTAAGTAAATACGAGGTAGCTAGTCTCGACCTACTAGGGTAAGGACAGCTACGGTAGTCCCTGAACCGAGGCGTTCTTAATGTGCCCATCCCTGTTGGACAGCTTTGGTAGTCCCAGAACCGTGGACAGCTACGGTAGTACAACACCGAGGCGTTCTTAAGGTGCCCATCCCTTGGACCCATACTTCGGTCCGGTACAAGCCCATTCATAAAGTAAAATATCTTCACATGCTTCATCATTCATAGCACATACATTGCATACTTAAAGATATGAACATAATCTTGTTACATGAAGCATGACCTTGTTGGATCGAGAATTGCGAGAGAGGGGGGGGTGAATGTCGCAAATCGTTCGGATTTCGTAAAGAGCAATTGCGTAGCGGAATAATCAAAATCAGACAATGCGAACACCAAGATTTTTACTTGGTTCGGAGCCTGGGTCGACTCCTACTCCAAGGCCCACGGTCGTTGACCGTTTACTATGGGCAATACTATAATCGCGCAAAACAATTTTACAAAGATTGATTACAGTAAATTGCAGTAAGAAAAAATTGCTTTTCTTTGTTACCGACGTCCGGTGTAAATCGAAGTTCCAGAGCAGTTGGACGTCGCCGGCGCTTGTATCTCGAGTCTGGAGGGTTCTGGAGCAGAGCGCGGGAGCAGAAGAGCGTGATTGCGTTCAATGGAATTGATGCTTGAAGAAGAGGGTCGAGGGTCCTTTATATAGGGCTGGGGGCGCCCGGGATGCTCGGGGCGCCCCCCTACGTGGCTTTCGATCCGGCGAGCCCTCGGTCGTGGCTGATCGCTTCGACTTCGGGATAACAGTTGACTGGGGTGCCCGACGCGCGCGGGGCGCCCGAGTTGACCGGTCAAAGCTTCATCCATTTGGTTTCGCGAGGGTGAGCTGCTGCAGCTGCCAGTGGCATGGCACAGTGGGCGCCCGTGACACGCGGGGCGCCCGACGTGCGCGGGGCGCCCGAAACATCCGGGGCGCCCCCAAATGTGTTGCTGTCGGGGCGTTTACTTGCTCTGCTGACTTTGGGTTGACTCTGGGGCGCCCGAAACATCCGGGGCGCCCTGCTCAGCTACTGCCTCACTCCTTTGAGGCTCTCTGAGCTGCAGAAACACAGTTCTTCGGTCCTGCATCCAGGGTTAGTCCAAAACAGCAATTACTAAGTTAATTTTACACAGCCTTGGCTGTCTTGGTTCTGACTTTGGGTCTCCAAAATGGAGCCCTAGGTCGAACCGACGCCTAATGTTCCCTCTAGGGGAACGCGTCCTCACCTACTCCTCTCGGGAGAGTTTACCTGATGCCAACCGGATCCTCCAGTTGGACTTTTGCCCGGCAGTCCTTCGCCAGGTCTTGAGTTGCCAAGCTGCCCTTCGCTTGGTGCCTAACAGCCCTTCGCTAGGTCTTTTCTTCTGGCAGCCCTTCGCCAGTGTCTAGCATTCCTTCGCTAGGGTTTGTCCATTCTGGCAGTCCTTCGCCAGAGCCTAGCAGTCCTTTGCTAGGGCTTTTCTTCTGTCTGGCAGTCCTTCGCCAGTGCCTAGCATTCCTTCGCTAGGGCTTTTCCTGTACACTCAAGAAACTTGTTAGACAACAACTAACCCTTAACTTTTGAACCCTTTTGCCAATATCAAAACACAGGTTTGACTTGGGTGCAATTTGCACCAACAATCTCTCCCTTTTTGATATATGACAACCTAGTTCAAAAAGTTAAGGAAAAAATGCTGAAATTGAAATCTTAAGTTAGATTCCCTCCCCTGGAAGAAATCTCCCCCTAGATTTTTCAAAAGTAGGTGGTTTGAGTTAAGTACTTCGAAGATTTCATGTTTTGATAATAAGTTGGGAAATCTGCTAAGTTTTTCGAAATGATGTTCTAAGTTTGGAAGACTTTAGAAAACTTTTAGACAAATTTTCAGTTTTAGAAACATTTCAGACTTTGGAAAATTTTCAGTTTTGGAAAAACTTCAGACTTTAGAAAATTTTCAGTTTTAAAAAAATTTTAAACTTAGAAAATTTTCAGATTAAAAAAAATTTTAGACTTAGAAAATTTTCAGACTTAAAAAAAATTTAGACTTAGAAATAATTCAGAGTTAAAAATTTTTACAGGATAAATTTAAGCTTTGAATTTCTAACTTTGAGGTTAAACTTTTTGAATAAAGGAAAATTTTGAAAAACAACTTTTTGGGTTCCCTCTTTCCTTTCCAACTCTCCCCCTTTGACATATATCAAAAAAAACACAGACCAATATTTGCAATAATTAAATAAAGTATTTGCTGTACTGAAAACAAACTAAGACCTAAGTCTGGTTTCATCTTTAGGGATCTGTCTAACCCAATTAGCTACTTACTAACTGTTATGAACAGTAGCTTTTGCTAGGGTTAGTCAAGTTAAGTGAGCTGTTCAAGTTAGATTTGTCTAAACTTGATACTTAACTTGATTGCTGTTCATTTAGTGCCCCAATTGCTGCCGATGCACTGACTTAAAGCATCTTGAATTGAGGCAAAGACCTAAGCATCTCAACCCTTTCTAGGTTATCACTCAAAGTACCCTAAGGTGCTTGTGAGATGCTGGCTTCTAGATCTATAGGTGCATGCAATTCTAGGGTTAGAGCCTAGGCTAAGTCCATTTCGAAAAGAGGCCCTAGTTTTGAAGGGGGTAGTTTTTGAAATAAAACTAAAAAAATTTTTAAAAGAAACCTTTTCAAGTTAAAGTAACATTTAAAAAAACATTTTAAAAGACATTTTAAGATTAATTTAAAAAATCAAAAATCAAAAACCGAATGATTCTATTCTACTAAGCATAACCCTAACTTAATTAAGTCAAAAGTAAACAAGCCAAGCTAAGATTAGCATAGTTCAAGCAGAAGTCTAGTACAAGTCAACAGAAGTCAACCCTACTCAGTAGGGGTAGTCAAATAGGTACATGTCCAAGTCATCTAAGAGGAGGGACCAGGAGGATCAAATGGGCCCGGCTGCCATGCATCAAATCGTGCCATGATCTCATGGTACTGTGCATTCCAGGCTTCTCTGTCGGCTGTGAGGGTACTCATAATGTTGTTGTAGTAGCCTAAGTTTGTCTCTTGGTCTTCAATATGGTTCGCTTCTACTTCTTCTCTGAAGCTCTGGACGTGTACCTCGAGTCGTGTAACTCTCTCGTACAAGGTCGGTGGAGCGGGCTGATTTACCTCTGCTGCTAAGTCGGCAACGTCGACCTCGACCTCCTCGTCGGCAATGTCCTGTGCGGCTGGTCGGCGTCGCCAAGTCAGAACCCCGGTGCCCGAGACCTCTATACCGGCTAAAGAAAAGTTCCTAAATCCTATCTCATCGAATTCGGTCATCGTGGTAATCTCGCCGTCAGCGATGTTTCGGCCGTGGTAGTGGAGGATAGAGGTGATGACGTGGCAGAAGGGGGTGCGGACCCGCCCCTTAGTGGATACACTAGAGGCATGTAGGATACAGTGGAAGAGGTGAAGGCCTATATCTATGTCCAGATGGTGGATAAGGGCATAGAGAAGAAAAGTGTGAAAGGGTTTCATGGTGGCTGTGTCCCTAGTGGACAAGGGAAGGATACAACGGACAATTACTCTGTAGAGAGCGTAGTCTTGAATTGGGAGTTGGATAGAGTGGAACTGCCCTCCTGCAGGGTCCATGGCCTCCCCAAAGAAATAGTTGTACAAGGTGTTCAGGTCAATATGAGAGTAGGGGGCATCGAAGGGCAGGTTCCTTGGAGGGTAGCAACAGAAGATGGACTGAGATGGTCGTAGTCCTAAAAATCGGTTCAGTAGGGTAGGAGTGATGCTCAAGGGCATTCCTTGAACGGTAGTGACGAAGCTCAAGTGGTCTTGCCTAACTATGTTGTTATAGAATTCTGCACATAGGGTGTTGTTGATCGAATGTGTGCAGAATACAAGGTTATCCAGTTGATAGAAGTTAATTGCGGACATTGCGACTGGACAGGATTGGGAGAAGAAATGACGGTTAAGGTAACTTGTTTTAATCGGAATGTACGAGGTTTGGGCGAATTTGTTACAAAGTGCTAGGTTAGGAAACCTAGGGTCGGGACTGGGCTCGTTACTGGGGTTCGACTGAACTGCTCGGCGTTTTCTAAGTGTAGGAAAAAACAAGTGATTAAGGATAAAGAAGAGACTTAGGGAATTTGCAAAAAAAATGTTAATTTAAGAAAAATTAATTGCACAACTAAATTTCATACCTTGGAGGCATGGTTGAGGCAAGGGAGGGCTTAGGTTCACTTGATCCACAAGAATGAGGCAAGGGGAAGAAGGAGTGTGAGATGTGGTGTGGGAAATGAGGGAGTCTCGGGTCCCTTTTATAGGAGTTTGAGGGGGGGGGCGCCCGTGAGGTTCCGGGCACCCTCTACAGGTCGTTTTGCCTCGGGCAGGGAAACGGTCTCTGGGGGCGCCCGACAGGTCACGGGCGCCCTGGCCAAGGCTGGTCAACTGCAGCTTTTGCTGCTTTGACTGGCGTGGATGACAGGTTTGTCGATAGGGGCGCCCGATAGGTCACGGGCGCCCATGTCAAGTCGGTCAAAAGTAGTTGATTGCAGCCTTTTGGCTGCTTTAATCAGCGTGGGGGACAGAAGTGTATAGGGGCGCCCGACGGGTCACGGGCGCCCTCAGTAGCAGCCTTTTGACTGCTTTGACCAGGTTTGACTGTTTGACTGTGTTTGACCATTTTTGACTATGTTAATCATAGTTTGATTATGTTAATCATAGTTTGACTATGTTGACCACAGTTTGACCATGATTATGAAGGCACAAGCAAGGTGGTTTAATTTGAGCTTAATTTTCCTGTCTCACTGAATCTAGGGTTTTCAAACACGTTAACCTTAAGGTTTTTGTGAGACAGGTTTGAGGGTAGAAATTAGTTTTGAAAAGGAATTTCAATTTATTTTCGAAAAAGTTCTTTATTTTTGAAAACAGATTTTAAACGAGTAAGTTTAGAAATTTTGAAAAATAGATTAAGTGATTTTCGAAAAAGAGATAGGTTTGAAAACAGATAAGAATCTATAATTATTTGAACTTTGAGTTAGATTCGAATTTGACAAAAGTTAATTTGAATTTGAATTTCAGAAATTGGCTTCCAGGTCTTGGCGAGACACTAGGCCTTCTTTGGCCGAAGCCTTATGGGATCATCCACCCTTTCCTTGACAAAGCCTTTTAATGAAATTTCATTTTCAAATTAAATTAGGTCATTTTCTGGTCTAACTAGCTTGGGTCTTGGATCGGTAGCTTCGGCTAGTTCCGCCAAATTGGCTTCCCTAACGTACTATCATCTCACCTCCACCCAATACTATGTTTTCAAGTTTCAAGTAATTTCGTCCTTAAATCTAAGTATTACTTAAATCTAAGCATGACAATTTGCAAGAAATTAAATAAACAAGCAATCAAAAATTATCTAATTATAAAAATTGTTTTTATTTTGGCTCCCCCTGGACTAAAGCCTCTGGATGGGTTAGGCAAGATGTGAATCTTGTCCTTGGGGATCCAAAATTGATTTGAACCAGTTGGTTTAGTCAGGCACAGTTTTGGCACCCATGCCTGAACCTTAGGTCTTGACTGGTTCAGTACAGCAAAGTAAGATCTTTGCCGAGATTTGGTTCTATAACCAAGTCCGGATCGGTTTAGAACAGACTTCTGTTTTCCCAGAATCATGTCAAGATTCTTGGAACCAGAAGTGAATTGTTCTAAAGCTGTTCTTAAGTCCTTAACTTGAGTTTTCAGGGAGGAATTCTCTGATTCAAGTTTTTTAACTTGATCAGGGGTTCCTTCCTGAATTTTCTCAGTTAAGGAATCAGAATCAGCTCCCTCTTTCAGGAGTTTTACTTCCTGTCGGAGGGACTCGATTCGGAGTTTGGCTTTCGCCAAATCTCGGGATAGATAGGAAATAAGAGAATTCAATTGCGATTTTGAAAAGCCCGTTACCTTTATTTCGCCGTCGTCGGAGAATGTCAGCTTGCCGTCGTCCCGGTCCGAGTCTGAGTCAGTCTCGATTTGATCTGAAGCGGTCAGGGCTAGAAGATTGGACTGAGGTGCTTCTTCTTCTTCTTCTGAGCAAGACTCGTCCCAGGTTGCTTGGAGTGCCTTCTTCTTTCTGTTCTTTTTGGACTCCTTTAGACTTGGACATTCAGTCTTGTAGTGGCCCTTCTTCTTGCATTCATAGCAGGTTACGTTGGGCTTTTGTTTGTCAGTTGCAGGTTCATCTTGTCCGTCCTTTCTTCGGCTTGTTCTTCGTGTGTTGGTTTGGTTCTTCAACTTTTTGTAGTAGTTTCGAGCTAGCCGGACCAGTTCAGATTGATCTTCTTCTTGATCTTCTATTTCTGAATCTGAGGTAGATTCAGGTTCAACTTGAGTTTTCTTCTTGGTCGTCTTCCCTGTTTTCCCTGCAAAGAAGGCTATACTTTTCTCGACCAAATTGGAGTTAGTCTGTTCATGCAGCTCAAGTTCAGAAAATAACTCATCTAGCTTAATTTTTGAAAGATCCCTAGAGACCTTGTATGCATCTACCATAGATGCCCACAAGGTGGTCTTAGGGAATGCGTTTAGGGCATACCTTATAAGATCACGATTTTGAACCTGGTGACCTATTGCGTGAAGACCGTTCATCAACTCCTGGATTCTGGCGTGGAGCTGGGCTGCTGTCTCGTTATCTGCCATTTTGATAGTGAAAAGCTTGTTCAGTAGCAGGTCTCGTTTGCTGATCCTCGTATCTGAAGTTCCTTCGTGGAGCTCAATCAGTTTAGCCCATAGCTCCTTTGCACTTTTGAAGGGTTCGACGCGGTTCAGCTCTTCTTTCGTTAGTCCGCATTGTAGAGTCTGGGTTGCTTTGGCATCGGCTTCAATTTTACGTTTGAGGGAAGTGTCCCATTCTGAGTAGTTTTGTGGTATACCTTCAGCATTTGTGGGAATCATCAGTCCAGACTGGATGATTATCCACATATCCACCTGAGTTTTCAGATGGACCTCCATTCGACTTTTTTGGTAGGGAAAGTCTTCTCCATTGAACAGTGGAGGTCTGGCGGTGCTAAATCCTTCTTGGATAGACATTTGTTACTGGAATTAAAAAGAACAACAAAAATATTCCAAGACTTGGTCTTGGATTAGTAGTGCGGGAAGAAATAATTAAACACAAATTTCAAGGGGTGTTGCACCAACCTTGAAAAAAAAACTCGAACGAAAATTTTAAAATAAGAGAGAAAAAGAAATCCGACAAAAAATTTCAAACTGGTGGTTGCACCAAGTTTGACTTCCCCGCTCTGATACCACTTGTTGGATCGAGAATTGCGAGAGAGGGGGGGGTGAATGTCGCAAATCGTTCGGATTTCGTAAAGAGCAATTGCGTAGCGGAATAATCAAAATCAGACAATGCGAACACCAAGATTTTTACTTGGTTCGGAGCCTGGGTCGACTCCTACTCCAAGGCCCACGGTCGTTGACCGTTTACTATGGGCAATACTATAATCGCGCAAAACAATTTTACAAAGATTGATTACAGTAAATTGCAGTAAGAAAAAAAGCTTTTCTTTGTTACCGACGTCCGGTGTAAATCGAAGTTCCAGAGCAGTTGGACGTCGCCGGCGCTTGTATCTCGAGTCTGGAGGGTTCTGGAGCAGAGCGCGGGAGCAGAAGAGCGTGATTGCGTTCAATGGAATTGATGCTTGAAGAAGAGGGTCGAGGGTCCTTTATATAGGGCTGGGGGCGCCCGGGATGCTCGGGGCGCCCCCCTACGTGGCTTTCGATCCGGCGAGCCCTCGGTCGTGGCTGATCGCTTCGACTTCGGGATAACAGTTGACTGGGGCGCCCGACGCGCGCGGGGCGCCCGAGTTGACCGGTCAAAGCTTCATCCATTTGGTTTCGCGAGGGTGAGCTGCTGCAGCTGCCAGTGGCGTGGCACAGTGGGCGCCCGCGACACGCGGGGCGCCCGACGCGCGCGGGGCGCCCGAAACATCCGGGGCGCCCCCAAATGTGCTGCTGTCGGGGCGTTTACTTGCTCTGCTGACTTTGGGTTGACTCTGGGGCGCCCGAAACATCCGGGGCGCCCTGCTCAGCTACTGCCTCACTCCTTTGAGGCTCTCTGAGCTGCAGAAACACAGTCCTTCGGTCCTGCATCCAGGGTTAGTCCAAAACAGCAATTAATAAGTTAATTTTACACAGCCTTGGCTGTCTTGGTTCTGACTTTGGGTCTCCAAAATGGAGCCCTAGGTCGAACCGACGCCTAATGTTCCCTCTAGGGGAACGCGTCCTCACCTACTCCTCTCGGGAGAGTTTACCTGATGCCAACCGGATCCTCCAGTTGGACTTTTGCCCGGCAGTCCTTCGCCAGGTCTTGAGTTGCCAAGCTGCCCTTCGCTTGGTGCCTAGCAGCCCTTCGCTAGGTCTTTTCTTCTGGCAGCCCTTCGCCAGTGCCTAGCATTCCTTCGCTAGGGTTTGTCTATTCTGGCAGTCCTTCGCCAGAGCCTAGCAGTCCTTTGCTAGGGCTTTTCTTCTGTCTGGCAGTCCTTCGCCAGTGCCTAGCATTCCTTCGCTAGGGCTTTTCCTGTACACTCAAGAAACTTGTTAGACAACAACTAACCCTTAACTTTTGAACCCTTTTGCCAATATCAAAACACAGGTTTGACTTGGGTGCAATTTGCACCAACAATCTCTCCCTTTTTGATATATGACAACCTAGTTCAAAAAGTTAAGGAAAAAATGCTGAAATTGAAATCTTAAGTTAGATTCCCTCCCCTGGAAGAAATCTCCCCCTAGATTTTTCAAAAGTAGGTGGTTTGAGTTAAGTACTTCGAAGATTTCATGTTTTGATAATAAGTTGGGAAATCTGCTAAGTTTTTCGAAATGATGTTCTAAGTTTGGAAGACTTTAGAAAACTTTTAGACAAATTTTCAGTTTTAGAAACATTTCAGACTTTGGAAAATTTTCAGTTTTGGAAAAACTTCAGACTTTAGAAAATTTTCAGTTTTGGAAAAAAAATTTTAGACTTAGAAAATTTTCAGATTAAAAAAAATTTTAGACTTAGAAAATTTTCAGACTTAAAAAAAATTTAGACTTAGAAATAATTCAGAGTTAGAAATTTTTACAGGATAAATTTAAGCTTTGAATTTCTAACTTTGAGGTTAAACTTTTTGAATAAAGGAAAAATTTGAAAAACAACTTTTTGGGTTCCCTCTTTCCTTTCCAACTCTCCCCCTTTGACATATATAAAAAAAAACACAGACCAATATTTGCAATAATTAAATAAAGTATTTGCTGTACTGAAAACAAACTAAGACCTAAGTCTGGTTTCATCTTTAGGGATCTGTCTAACCCAATTAGCTACTTACTAACTGTTATGAACAGTAGCTTTTGCTAGGGTTAGTCAAGTTAAGTGAGCTGTTCAAGTTAGATTTGTCTAAACTTGATACTTAACTTGATTGCTGTTCATTTAGTGCCCCAATTGCTGCCGATGCACTGACTTAAAGCATCTTGAATTGAGGCAAAGACCTAAGCATCTCAACCCTTTCTAGGTTATCACTCAAAGTACCCTAAGATGCTTGTGAGATGCTGGCTTCTAGATCTATAGGTGCATGCAATTCTAGGGTTAGAGCCTAGGCTAAGTCCATTTCGAAAAGAGGCCCTAGTTTTGAAGGGGGTAGTTTTTGAAATAAAACTAAAAAAATTTTAAAGAAACCTTTTCAAGTTAAAGTAACATTTAAAAAAACATTTTAAAAGACATTTTAAGATTAATTTAAAAATCAAAAATCAAAAACCGAATGATTCTATTCTACTAAGCATAACCCTAACTTAATTAAGTCAAAAGTAAACAAGCCAAGCTAAGATTAGCATAGTTCAAGCAGAAGTCTAGTACAAGTCAACAGAAGTCAACCCTACTCAGTAGGGGTAGTCAAATAGGTACATGTCCAAGTCATCTAAGAGGAGGGACCAGGAGGATCAAATGGGCCCGGCTGCCATGCATCAAATCGTGCCATGATCTCATGGTACTGTGCATTCCAGGCTTCTCTGTCGGCTGTGAGGGTACTCATAATGTTGTTGTAGTAGCCTAAGTTTGTCTCTTGGTCTTCAATATGGTTCGCTTCTACTTCTTCTCTGAAGCTCTGGACGTGTACCTCGAGTCGTGTAACTCTCTCGTACAAGGTCGGTGGAGCGGGCTGATTTACCTCTGCTGCTAAGTCGGCAACGTCGACCTCGACCTCCTCGTCGGCAATGTCCTGTGCGGCTGGTCGGCGTCGCCAAGTCAGAACCCCGGTGCCCGAGACCTCTATACCGGCTAAAGAAAAGTTCCTAAATCCTATCTCATCGAATTCGGTCATCGTGGTAATCTCGCCGTCAGCGATGTTTCGGCCGTGGTAGTGGAGGATAGAGGTGATGACGTGGCAGAAGGGGGTGCGGACCCGCCCCTTAGTGGATACACTAGAGGCATGTAGGATACAGTGGAAGAGGTGAAGGCCTATATCTATGTCCAGATGGTGGATAAGGGCATAGAGAAGAAAAGTGTGAAAGGGTTTCATGGTGGCTGTGTCCCTAGTGGACAAGGGAAGGATACAACGGACAATTACTCTGTAGAGAGCGTAGTCTTGAATTGGGAGTTGGGTAGAGTGGAACTGCCCTCCTGCAGGGTCCATGGCCTCCCCAAAGAAATAGTTGTACAAGGTGTTCAGGTCAATATGAGAGTAGGGGGCATCGAAGGGCAGGTTCCTTGGAGGGTAGCAACAGAAGATGGACTGAGATGGTCGTAGTCCTAAAAATCGTTCAGTAGGGTAGGAGTGATGCTCAAGGGCATTCCTTGAACGGTAGTGACGAAGCTCAAGTGGTCTTGCCTAACTATGTTGTTATAGAATTCTGCACATAGGGTGTTGTTGATCGAATGTGTGCAGAATACAAGGTTATCCAGTTGATAGAAGTTAATTGCGGACATTGCGACTGGACAGGATTGGAGAAGAAATGACGGTTAAGGTAACTTGTTTTAATCGGAATGTACGAGGTTTGGGCGAATTTGTTACAAAGTGCTAGGTTAGGAAACCTAGGGTCGGGACTGGGCTCGTTACTGGGGTTCGACTGAACTGCTCGGCGTTTTCTAATGTAGGAAAAAACAAGTGATTAAGGATAAAGAAGAGACTTAGGGAATTGCAAAAAAAATGTTAATTTAAGAAAAATTAATTGCACAACTAAATTTCATACCTTGGAGGCATGGTTGAGGCAAGGGAGAGCTTAGGTTCACTTGATCCACAAGAATGAGGCAAGGGGAAGAAGGAGTGTGAGATGTGGTGTGGGAAATGAGGGAGTCTCGGGTCCCTTTTATAGGAGTTTGAGGGGGGGCGCCCGTGAGGTTCCGGGCGCCCTCTACAGGTCGTTTTGCCTCGGGCAGGGAAACTGTCTGTGGGGGCGCCCGACAGGTCACGGGCGCCCTGGCCAAGGCTGGTCAACTGCAGCTTTTGCTGCTTTGACTGGCGTGGACGACAGGTTTGTCGATAGGGGCGCCCGACGGGTCACGGGCGCCCATGTCAAGTCGGTCAAAAGTAGTTGATTGCAGCCTTTTGGCTGCTTTAATCAGCGTGGGGGACAGAAGTGTATAGGGCGCCCGACGGGTCGGGCGCCCTCAGTAGCAGCCTTTTGACTGCTTTGACCAGGTTTGACTGTTTGACTGTGTTTGACCATTTTGACTATGTTAATCATAGTTTGATTATGTTAATCATAGTTTGACTATGTTGACCACAGTTTGA
>JAGFNQ010002549.1:206182-261192 GCA_024364735.1 Boesenbergia rotunda
TTTTCAAGTTTCAAGTAATTTCGTCCTTAAATCTAAGTATTACTTAAATCTAAGCATGGCAATTTGCAAGAAATTAAATAAACAAGCAATCAAAAAATTATCTAATTATAAAAATTGTTTTTATTTTGGCTCCCCCTGGACTAAAGCCTCTGTATGGGTTAGGCAAGATGTGAATCTTGTCCTTGGGGATCCAAAATTGATTTGAACCAGTTGGTTTAGTCAGGCACAGTTTTGGCACCCATGCCTGAACCTTAGGTCTTGACTGGTTCAGTACAGCAAAGTAAGATCTTTGCCGAGATTTGGTTCTATAACCAATTCCGGATCGGTTTAGAACAGACTTCTGTTTTCCCAGAATCATGTCAAGATTCTTGGAACCAGAAGTGAATCGTTCTAAAGCTGTTCTTAAGTCCTTAACTTGAGTTTTCAGGGAGGAATTCTCTGATTCAAGTTTTTTAACTTGATCAGGGGTTCCTTCCTGAATTTCTCAGTTAAGGAATCAGAATCAGCTCCCTCTTTCAGGAGTTTTACTTCCTGTCGGAGGGACTCGATTCGGAGTTTGGCTTTCGCCAAATCTCGGGATAGATAGGAAATAAGAGAATTCAATTGCGATTTTGAAAAGCCCGTTACCTTTATTTCGCCGTCGTCGGAGAATGTCAGCTTGCCGTCGTCCCGGTCCGAGTCTGAGTCAGTCTCGATTTGATCTGAAGCGGTCAGGGCTAGAAGATTGGACTGAGGTGCTTCTTCTTCTTCTTCTGAGGAAGACTCGTCCCAGGTTGCTTGGAGTGCCTTCTTCTTTCTGTTCTTTTTGAACTCCTTTAGACTTGGACATTCAGTCTTGTAGTGGCCCTTCTTCATGCATTCGTAGCAGGTTACGTTGGGCTTTTGTTTGTCAGTTGCCGGTTCATCTTGTCCGTCTTTTCTTCGGCTTGTTCTTCGTGTGTTGGTTTGGTTCTTCAACTTTTTGTAGTAGTTTCGAGCTAGCCGGACCAGTTCAGATTGATCTTCTTCTTGATCTTCTATTTCTGAATCTGAGGTAGATTCAGGTTCAACTTGAGTTTTCTTCTTGGTCGTCTTCCCTGTTTTCCCTGCAAAGAAGGCTATACTTTTCTCGACCAAATTGGAGTTAGTCTGTTCATGCAGCTCAAGTTCAGAAAATAACTCATCTAGCTTAATTTTTGAAAGATCCCTAGAGACCTTGTATGCATCTACCATAGATGCCCACAAGGTGGTCCTAGGGAATGCGTTTAGGGCATACCTTATAAGATCACGATTTTGAACCTGGTGACCTATTGCGTGAAGACCGTTCATCAGCTCCTGGATTCTGGCGTGAAGCTGGGCTGCTGTCTCGTTATCTTCAGCATTTGTGGGAATCATCAGTCCAGACTGGATGATTATCCACATATCCACCTGAGTTTTCAGATGGACCTCCATTCGACTTTTCCAGTAGGGAAAGTCTTCTCCACTGAACAGTGGAGGTCTGGCGGTGCTAAATCCTTCTTGGATAGACATTTGTTACTGGAATTAAAAGGAACAACAAAAATATTCCAAGACTTGGTCTTGGATTAGTAGTGCGGGAAGAAATAATTAAACACAAATTTCAAGGGGTGTTGCACCAACCTTGAAAAAAAAACTCGAACGAAAATTTTAAAATAAGAGAGAAAGAGAAATCCGAAAAAATTTCAAACTGGTGGTTGCACCAAGTTTGACTTCCCCGCTCTGATACCACTTGTTGGATCGAGAATTGCGAGAGAGGGGGGGTGAATGTCGCAAATCGTTCGGACTTCGTAAAGAGCAATTGCGTAGCGGAATAATTAAAATCAGACAATGCGAACACCAAGATTTTTACTTGGTTCGGAGCCTGGGTCGACTCCTACTCCAAGGCCTACGGTCGTTGACCGTTTACTATGGGCAATACTATAATCGCGCAAAACAATTTTACAAAGATTGATTACAGTAAATTGCAGTAAGGAAAAGACAGCTTTTCTTTGTTACCGACGTCCGGTGTAAATCGAAGTTCCAGAGCAGTTGGACGTCGCCGGCGCTTGTATCTCGAGTCTGGAGGGTTCTGGGGCAGAGCGCGGGAGCAGAAAAGCGTGATTGCGTTCAATGGAATTGATGCTTGAAGAAGAGGGTCGAGGGTCCTTTATATAGGGCTGGGGGCGCCCGGGATGCTCGGGGCGCCCCCCACGTGGCTTACGATCCGGCGAGCCCTCTGGTCAAGGCTGATCTCGGCTTCTTCGGGATCACCTTTGACTGGGGCGCCCGACGCGCGCGGGGCGCCCGGGTTGACCAGTCAAGGCTTCATCTTCTTCGCGAGGGTGAGCTGCTACAGCTGCCAGTGGCGTGGCACAGTGGGCGCCCGCGACACGCGGGGCGCCCGACACGCGCGGGGCGCTCGAAACATCCGGGGCGCCCCCAAATGTGCTGCTGTCGGGGCGTTTACTTGCTCTGCTGATTTTGGGTTGACTCTGGGGCGCCCGAAACATCCGGGGCGCCCTGCTCAGCTACTGCCTCACTCCTTTGAGGCTCTCTGAGCTGCAGAAACACAGTCCTTCGGTCCTGCATCCAGGGTTAGTCCAAAACAGCAATTACTAAGTTAATTTTACACAGCCTTGGCTGTCTTGATTCTGACTTTGGGTCTCCAAAATGGAGCCCTAGGTCGAACCGACGCCTAATGTTCCCTCTAGGGGAACGCGTCCTCACCTACTCCTCTCGGGAGAGTTTACCTGATGTCAACCGGATCCTCCAGTTGGACTTTTGCCCGGCAGTCCTTCGCCAGGTCTTGAGTTGCCAAGCTGCCCTTCGCTTGGTGCCTAGCAGCCCTTCGCTAGGTCTTTTCTTCTGGCAGCCCTTCGCCAGTGCCTAGCATTCCTTCGCTAGGTTTTGTCTATTCTGGCAGTCCTTCGCCAGAGCCTAGCAGTCCTTTGCTAGGGCTTTTCTTCTGTCTGGCAGTCCTTCGCCAGTGCCTAGCATTCCTTCGCTAGGGCTTTTCCTGTACACTCAAGAAACTTGTTAGACAACAACTAACCCTTAACTTTTGAACCCTTTTGCCAATATCAAAACACAGGTTTGACTTGGGTGCAATTTGCACCAACACCAAGTCCATAAATTTAAATTCTAATATGGGTTGTAGGAATAAGGAAGCTCAAAAGGAGAAAAGAAGGAAAATTCGGTGCTTCACATGCAGGGAGCTAGGGCATTACCATACAAAATGTCCAAGGAGTAAGGAGCTCAAGAAGATGGAACATCTAAGGAAATGGGAGAAAGAAGAAAGGAAAAAGAGGAGCACACATCAAGGGGGAGCTACAAGGGTAAAGAAGGTAATCCCTAATTTTAATTATGCTTCAAATTCTTTTATGAATGTTAGAAATGCTAATCATTGTTTGCCTAGATGCAATTTTGGATTTAAGTATCATGATAGGAATATAAACATTATTGTGTGCCAAAATGTTCAAAATTCTATGTTTCATGATAAATCTAGGAATTCTAGGACTAAGGACTAAGGCATAAACACTAAGAAAGGGAGACACATGCCTAGAAAAGTAGGTAGACCTAGGAAGGATCAAAATGGGCCTAGCAACATTAAGGTTTGGAACTTAGAAAAGGAAAATCAAGTTTTGAGAGCAAAACTTGATAAATTAGAAAAGAATCTAGATAGGCTCATGAGGGGATCCAAGGGATCAAGGGTGATACAGAATGATCAACCTCTTAGAAATGGTAGGTCGGGTCTAGAATACCATTCTAGGAGGGCAAATGTTTATAAAATGTCATATTCAAGGATGCCCTATGTTTAGAAGAGAAAAGATCAAAAATGGCAAAGAAAACCCATTTAAACGAAAAGAAAATGAATTGACCAAGAAAAAGGTCTATAGGGTTAAGAGAGTAGTAGTTAAAGGTCAAGAAGCACCGGAGGAGCACCGGTGTGGTCTTGCCATTGTAAATGAGCCATCTAGGGAGATGGCTAGGGCTAGGAGCTCTAGGGAGAGCTCTAGAAGCCAAAATGGGATCCATGGTCAATGGATCTCAGGCGGTTTTCTCCTAAGAGACTAGATGGTCTATGAAGTGTGTCAATGGGTTTGAAAGACTAAGGTTAGCCTTAATCTGGCACACTAAAGGGAGAGTTATAGAGAAAAAGATTGAAAATGAGATTATAATTAAGAGAAATTGGTTTTAATGCCTAAATACCATATAACTTGATGCTATTAGTGGATTATAAATGAGTATGAGAAGAAGTATCTGTTGATGCAGTCTGGCCCTGATTGTTATTTTGGTGTTGACACCGATTTTAGTTTAGGTGGATGATTATTGATTATGATTAAGTCCTGATCGGGGATCAAGCATGGTATGGAAAATCCTAGCTTGGAGGGCTAGGTGTTGGAAAATCCTAACCTGGAGGGTTAGGTATTGAAAATCCTAGCTTGGAGGGCTAGGTGTATGAAAAGTCCTAATTCGGAAGAGGTGGGTGAAAAGTCCTAGCTTGGAGGGCTAGGTGAAAAGTCCTAACTTTGAGGGTTAGGTGCAAATTCTCATCTTGGAGAATTAGGTGAAAAAGTCCTGGCTTGGAGGGTTAGGTCCTAGCTTGGAGGGCTAGGTTTGGAAAGTCCTAATCCGGAAGAGTTGGGTGAAAAGTCCTAGCTTGGAGGGCTAGGTGAAAAGTCCTAACTTGGAGGGTTATGTGCAAATTCCCAACTTGGAGGGTTAGGTGAAAAATCCTTAGCTTGGAGGGCTAAGGTGGATGAAACCCTAGCTTGGAGGGCTAGGTTGGAGCCCCTGGATTGGTCTGGTGACCGATTAGGGAGTTGGCATGGTGCTCTTTCGTGGATCGGTCTGGTGACCGATCCAGCGATGACTGATCGGTCTGGTGACCGATCAGGGAGTATGCGTTTCACCCATTGCTTGGCTCCTGATCGGTCTGGTGACCGATCAGGGAGCAAATAGTGAGGTTGAGTTCCCTTGCTGATATGCTCCTGATCGGTCTGGTGACCGATCAGGATCACTGTGCAGATCGTTCTGGAGAATGATCCAGCGTCGCAGGTTCCTCCCTATGATCGATCAGGACGGAGCCTGATCGGTCTGGTGACAGATCAGGAGGTTTCCTGATCGGTCCGGTGATCGATCAGGAGATCTGGACTGCGAAGCTCAGAAATCGCCCGATAAAGGGGTGGATCGGTCGGGTGATCGATCCACAACCTGGGATCGGTCTGGTGATCGATCCAGGAGAGTCCCAAAGAAATCGCGATTTCTAATCGAGCATTAGGGACCGATCAGGACGAAGCCTGATCAGTCTGGACCCAGCCTAATCGGTCTGGTGACCGATCAGGAGGCGCTCTGATCGGTCCGGTGACCGATCACTTTAATTCAAAATGCACTGTCAGACGCTCTGATCCCGTCTGAACGTATCCGATTCTCTGCGCTTAACATCTGATATATGATATGCTGTTTGATATGCTGCTCTAACACACTGATTAAGCTGCAGGTGACAGGGGAGGATTCAAACACTCAAGGAGAAGTCAATGGAGGCTTTCCTTGGAGCAGGTTTGTCCGTTTTCCATCTCAGGTTGCAACGGCCGGAGCTGCAGACTGGAGCTGCTGACTGGAGCTTGGCTGAGGGGAGTTCAGGAAGTCCAGGGAGGGCTCAGTGGTAGCTGGCGTTGGCAGAGAAGCAGCTGGAGGCTACAGGAGATGCTGTCACCTGGTGCTGAGTGGAGAAACAAAAGGGCGGAAGAAGGCTTCGTGGAAGTAGAGTTCTAGAGTTCGAGAGTTCGCGAACTGAGTTCTTGCTGCTCCTTGTGTTCTCCACATCTAGCTTGCACGTTCTGAAGGTCATCATCTTGGGCAAGCAATAGAATCTGAGAAGCAATCATTCATTACTTGAGCACTTGAAGGAGAGAACAAGAGGCTTGAAGTCCGACAGCGAAAAGACACGAGGAAGGGTTTCTTGCGTGAGATCGCCGCTGGGTGGAGCTCAGGAAAGCTTGTTATGTTCTTGTCTTTGCTAAGTACTTGAGTAAGATCCTTCCTGCTGTTTCGTTGTGCTTAAACTTAAATCTGTGATTGAAACGCTGTGGAGAGGTTTCTCCACCGAGAAGGAGGTTGCTTTCTATCCGGTGATAACCGGGGCTTGATCTGCCGACGATCAAGGGATCGCCCACCTTAAGGGCACGCCAAGGAGTAGGGGCAAGTTATCCTCAAACCTTGTAAACCCTCCTTGTTAGCGATCTTGCTAGTGATGTTGTTTTGCTTTTGTTTTCTGAATTTCTGCATACTCTGTTCTTGCGTTCCGCTGTGCTACTAACAACTCTGAGTGCAGAAATTCGATTAGTGTCTAAGTCCAAGTGATTGGCTATATTCACCCCCCCCTCTCTAGCCATCCGGGTTCCAACAGTATCAAGGTGAGGTCGAAATTAGAACTTTTGGGAAAGGTTTCAATGATACAATTTAGAGAAACTTGAAGTTTCTACCAATCTTGGGATACGGGATAGTTTTGATTGAAATTATATTTTTTTCCAAGTAGACATAGGATCCACAAATCTCTCCACAAAATTTCAGATTTTTTGGGAATTTATGGAATTAATGGTGTATTACTGAATTTCGGACTGAAAAACTGAGTTTCAGGTACCAGTCACCTGCCAATAGGGCAGTCGACTGGTGTTAGAGCTAAAACATTCTGTATGTTTTAGCAGTCACCTGCCAATAGGGCAGTCGACTGCTACCTAACCTAGAACCATTCTGTATGGTTTGGCAGTCACCTGCCAATAGGGCAGTCGACTGCTCCTATAGTGAGAAAGGCTATGTATGTTTTTCTCAGTCGACTGCTATCCTAGCAGTCGACTGATATGCGGGTTCTATAAAAGAAAAAGGTGCGCGGGGGGCAGCCAAACCTAGGGTTTTGGTGTTCCACCCCCGGCGATTTCTCCTTCTCTCGAGCCCCTCTCTTGTCCTAAGCTTCTCCCGAGCTCTAAAACTCCTCTCTAAGCCTTCTCTAACCCCAATCTAAGATCTAGGGCTTGTAAAACTTTCCCCTCCCAAGCCTAGAGTTCCAAATCATCATCATGAAGAGAGTAAAAAAGTATCATTGTTTAAGGTTCAATTTGTCATTTAAACTATGTTTTGGAACTAATGTGATTTTTTGTGCATGTTTTCTTTGGTATTTTTCCTTTGGGGAGGGGTGTCTTGGTGTGCATGCATGAATGTGGCATATTAGGATGACTTCTAAGAGACCTAGGGGTGAGGAATCATCCCAACAAGGTCAGGGAGGCTCCGGGGAGTCAAGGTTCAGGTTCGTAGAGTGTAGAAAAAGGTTCGAGGAAAATGAGTTTGTAGTAATGAACTGTCGGTACTTGAACAAAGCCTTCTTCCAAGAGAAGTCGCCTCAATTGGCTGAGATGATTACCCATTTTGGGCTGGAGCAGTTGGTCTACTGTCAACATGACATAAACATTGACCTATGCACAGAGTTCTATGCCAATTTATCTTGCATTGACTCGGATAATAATTTGTATGAGTCTAGGGTAGTCGGAGTTACAATTCCTTTTTCAGTCATGGGTTTAGCTGGGTTCTTAGAGTGTAGGGCATCGGGTAATGAGTCAGAGCGTATTTTTGACATTAAACCTATGAGACCATTTAGCCATGTGTTATATAAGATTGTCATAGAATGTATTTTGCCCATCATCACCAAGGGGAGGGCCAGGATCAGACTCCCACACTTGGTGATGATGTACACTCTAGAGAGGAGATTAGACATCGATGTCGCCCTGCAGGTGTTTAGCGCTATTTGTCATTCTTCCCATAGTGTTAATGGGAAGATATACATGCCCTTCTGCCATGTTCTGACCGAGTTTTTTTCAGTTACGATTTGGTATCCATGTCACTAGCGGTCAGGTCAGGCACCTGTCCAAGGATTATGACCAGATCGGTACATGTCAGCTATCCTTGGCAGGCATCCAGTGTCGGCAGGGGGAGTTTGTGTGGCGACAGCGTCCGGAGGCCCTCAACTCAGATGAGGAGCCTGGTGAGATGGTTACCCGTGCAGAGTTTACTCAACTCCGATCAAATGTTCACGGGCTCCAGGAGGACGTTCACGGCATTCGGGAGGAGATCCACGGATATCAGCAGACGCAGACAGTGATCCAGGGGGAGGTGCATGGCCTCACGGAGTGTTGTCTGGGGACCCAGAGCCGGCAGGACGAGATGTATGAGATGCTCCGGCAGCTGCACCTGACTTATCAGGCCCCTCCTCCTCCTCCTCCAGGCGACGACGACATGATGTGATGGGATGACACAGTTTTTAGAGCGACTTAGTATTGAGAGTATTTTTATTTGATGTATTTTTATATCTCTCAAACACACCTTATTCTGGCACTGTATCATCTTGATGACTTCAGGGCTGTGGCCCCTGCTACTCTCTTATGTTTTATTTCATGACTGACTTTATGTTTTATGGTACACTTATGTTCATGCTATCTTATGTCAGTTTATGGTTTGGTTTAAGTTTGCTTAAATGTTTTGAAACTAGTGTTAAGTAATAAGCTATCATTTTGGGCTAAACTGTTATTTATGCCTCCTGATATCTTATGCAATTTTATGTCATGGTTTCATGGTTTGTAGTGTAATTCATTGATAAATCTTATATGATAAGATTGTTTTGCTAAATGGAGGCATAGGAGGGCTTTTCATGTTGATTGTCTAGGGTTAAGAGGTAAAGAGGGAGAGTGTTTATCAAAATGAGAAATGAATATGAAAGAGAGGAGTTGTCACCATTTTATGTGTCAAATAGTGATGATTAAAAGTGGCAAACACATAGAATTAGAAATGGATGTTAAAGTTGATACCAAAATGGCTAGTTTTGGTAAAACTTGGGTTTGTACCAAAAGTCAAGCACGATTGTTATTTTTCATGAAATCATATTTTTCTAGGGTAGGCTATACCCTAACAAACGTGCTTACAAAGTTATACATTTTTTCAGATTTTCTGAAATTTTCTAGGAGTTTCTGAATTTCGACTGGAAATTCAGAAACTGGCATGTCAGTCGATTGTGGTTAGGGACAAATTGTGTTTTGGGGATTTCTGAGGGGTTTTTCGGAAATCTGGTAAGTTCTTCTTGGCACTAGGGTTCAGATTGCTTGGAGGCAATCTTTTTGATGGTGTCAAAGGGGGAGAATTTGGGTGTTAAGTTAGGTTTTGGTTTGGAAACTTAACTTGGTTGTTGTAAGTGGAGTTAAGTGGAACTTAACTTGTGTTAGATGTTAAGTTGGTTTGAAACTTAACATGGTTGTTGTGTTGAGAGGTCAAGTTGGGTAGAACTTGATTTGGATTGTGGTGAGAATTGAAAATTGAGAACAAGCATAGGTTAAGGGGGAGGTTGCCTCTTTGTTTGTATGCTTTGATTTTCAATTGCTCTTATTTATTATTGTTGCTTATTTACCTATCTTAACATATTGCCACACATCAAAAAGGGTGAGATTGTTGAGGCAATCGGCCTTAAGATGATCTGGAGGATCATGGGGTTTTGATGTGTGTTGGTCAATATGGTTAAGTTAGGGTATTGTTGGACTAATATGTGTACATGAGTGTGCAGGTGTACAGGTACACATGGACTTGGTTGATGTCTTCAGGTGAAGGATGGCATGGAGGCATGCTGGAGGTTTGCGTGCGCATCCGAGGAACCATGGGCAGAGACGATGAGCCGAGGGACGCGGACTTCGAGGCGTACATGAAGGATGGCATGGAGGCAGACTAGAGGTTTGTGTGCGCATCCGAGGGACGAGGGTCGAAGATAAAGAGGGCGTGAAGGCGATAGATCGAGACTGCGGATTGAAAAGTCAACCGGGTTGTGAGGGTCCAGGTGTGAGTCGCTGTACTCAGGGTTTAAGCCGAGAGGGTTCGAGTGCGGAGTGAATTGTACTCGGGAAGTGTAACCCTAGGGCTTAGTAGTGTACCAGTCGACTGGCATTCTGGCAGTCAACTGGTAGGTGACTGGGATAGCCAGCTGGATTTGAACGTTGTACTGTAACGGTCGAATCTGAGTTCGACTGCCATTTTGGCAGTCGACTGGTAGCGGCTGTTTCAGATTTGAGCTTTATTTAAAGGAGCTCGTTTCCTACCTTTCTTTTTTGACGAAACTCGCTTGGGTAAAGTGAGTTAGTAGTCTTTTGTGCCCAGATAGTGTCCGATGTGTTATGGCGAGGTTTCTCCACCCACAAGGAGTGACACGTGCTAGCCAGAGGTTATCCGGAGAGTGATCCACCGACGGATTCTTGGATTAGTCACCCGTCCGGGATGGATACCAAGTAAATCTGGTATGTTAGCATTGTTTATTGTTGTTAGTTTTATTTTGTTTGTATTTCCGCTGCGCAACTAACAACGTAGGTGAAAAAAATCGAACAAACGCTATTCACCCCCCCCCCTCTAGCATACGGAAATGATCCTACAGAGAGTTTTGATAGTTATTGAGAATTAATTTTCAACAAGATTTTTGAACACAATAAAGGTGGAGATATCCATACATCTAATTTTTTACGAAGAGGATAAAGCCATAGTACTTTGTAAAATGATAAACGAAGATACCATAATATTTTAACCCATCAAATGATGAAATAGGAGATATCCATACATCAAAAAAGACAATATTGAAAGGAGCACGAGGCAAAAAACTAGATTTATGAAAAGACAATTTATGACTTTTATTAATATTGTTCAAAGTGCAAGAAAAATTAGATAAAATATCCATATAAAATGAAAGGCCCAAAGAAGATAAAGACTATCGCAAAATACTCAACAACGGATGACCTAAAGGACTATGCCATAAGGATGTAGATGACAAGAGAGATATAAAAAGGATGGAAGCAAACGATAGCGTAGACGTAGATTTCGGTCAATAATAGACACTATCTCTATAGACCCCGCTGACCAATATCGCCCTTTTACGATGATCCAACGCCTAAAAATATGAATCAAAGAAAAGAAATATGATGATATTAGTAGCATAGAGTGCTGTGACTGAAATGAAATTTTTTGACATAGAAGGCACATATAAAACATTGGAGAAAATTAAAGGGAAATATGGAGTTGAGAAAAAGAAAGAACCAATGTGGATAATAGGTAGTACAGAACCATCACCAATAATAACGCTATCATTCCCAGAGTATGGCTCATGCAACGAAAGAGTAGCGAGGTTAGTAGTGACATGATGCGAGGTGTCAGAGTCAACCACCTATTCTTAAGGATTAGACCAAGGGCTCTAATGAACGATAGTGTGAGCAAACGGTGCACTGTATGTGATACGCGGAGCATGCGGCGGAGCCGGTGGAAGAAAGGCTACCATTGAGGCAAACATATAACCGTACTAACGAGCAGAGTGACCTATGACAGTACTACAGATCTGGCAACACCCAAGGTAGCGATTGGGACCGGATGTAGCTGACTACGTAGGCGAGCGTGCATGCAGCGCTGGGGCAGAAGGGTGCGACTGATAGGACTTCATCGGAGGTCGACTGGTTATGTCGTTAGGGTGGCCATTATGTGCGGTGACTAGAGTTTGTGTAGAGAAGAAAGAAGAAAAGAGAAAAAAAATTGTTGTTAAGCTTATCGCTCTGATATCATATTGAGAGTTGAATATTTAATTTTATTAATGAGATATGCAGTATATAAATACCAAAACATCTAATATTCAGAAACAAATAAACCAAAATGTTTAGGAAACAAATATTTTCCAATAAAGAGAATATTACAAAATTAGAAAATAAATAAATTAGAAAACTAAGAAAATAAATAATCTCTAATAAAGATAATATTGTAATACTATGAAACAAATAAATCATAAAGTTAAGGAAACAAATATTCTTTAATAAAGAGAATAATATTCCCTAATATGACGTCGATAATGGTGGCGCAGTGATGTAAGAGGGAGAGAGTGAAGCAGCGATGGTGGGAAGAGATCGGGGTCGGAAGATGAGCAAGGTTCCGCAGTAGGCTTAAGTCAGAGAAACTAATATATATATATATATATATATATAAAGGAAGTACTAAAGTTCCTTGAATCTGGTAGCCAAGTGAGCTCCCGGCAGTGGATTTTTGCCTTCCCCAGATTCGAACCCTAGATCTCCAGGACAAGTACTAAAGTTCCTTGAATCTGATAGCCAAGTGAGCCACGCTCACTTGGCGACCAGATTCAAGGAACTTTAGTACTTGTCCTGGAGGTCTAGGGTTAGAATCTGGGGAAGGCAAAAATCTACTGTCGAGAGTGGGAAGACCGTAGGGCACGACCTAGAGAGTCACCTGATGGGGCTAGAGGGGTCGTGTCGCTACATCATATGTCGTGGTAATTGGACACTAAGTCCTGACTGTGGTGATTGATCACTAAGTCCTGGTCGCGTAAGTTGGGCAACTAAGACTTGGTCTGGAGGATTGTGCACTAAGTCCTGGCTATGTGGATTGGGCAACGAAGACTTAGACTGAAGGATTGGGCACTAAGTCCTAGCCGTGTGGATTGACCAACGAATACCTGAGCTAGAGGATTAGGCATGAAGTCCTGGTCAAGGATCGGGTAGAAGTCTTAGCAGATCGAGAATGATGGGCAAGAGTCGAGACGAGTTGAGAATAGGATGTCGAGAGTCCTAGAAGTCAAGGATTAGATGCTGATCAAAAGTCCAAAGAGAAGTTTGGCAAAAGGTAACTTCTCCTGAGAGAAGTAGTAGGTAAGGACGCATTCCCCTCAAGAGAATAATAAGCATTGGTCCGACCTAGGATTTTAATCAAAACTTAAAAGTCAAAATCGGGCAGTTTGAGACTATCAAATGCATATCATTCATATATCTTCTGTTTTCCTAACTCTGTGATATAGGAAAACAAAAGTTAAAGACAATATGGCAAAAAGGTTCCAAGCGCCTGGAGGTGGTCCAAGCGCCTGAAGGTCTAAGGGCCCGGAGGCAGTCCAGGTGCTCGGATGTCTAGGCGCCCTGAGGTGGTCCAAATGCCCAAACCAGTGTGACTCAGCTAAGTGCACGGCTAAGTTGGCACGAGTTGATTAGTGGGCCCACATTATAGTCAGGCACCCGAGAGTAGATAAATTTGAAGGATTAAGTTTCAACATGGAGTTGTCATGTCCACCCAAAGGGGGCACCCAGACTAGCATATATAGGTAGTTTTAACCAGGAGTTTCAGAGATCAATTTCCTACAATCTACGTGCTCAAGTGTTGGTCCAAAAATTACTCTACGACATTGTTGCACTACAACAACAACACTCAAGTTTAGATCTTCAGAGTTATCGGTATATTTTAATTCTTGCAAATACTACTTCAAATCATTGTACTCTTTCTTGGATTGATAGTGATTGGCCAACGAAAGCCATCGATAATCGCAAACCTTCGAGTAGGAGTCACCACAAGTTCTGATCCAAGTAAAAGAAATTGAGTTAACATTGTTTGCTTTTATATTTCCGCTACATACTTTAAATTTGAGTTTTACGAAAAACATGAAAAAGTCATGAGCATTATTCAACCCCCCCCCCCTAGCGCATTTCTAGATCCTACAAAATTCCTATTGTAATAGCTATAAAATCGTAGCTCATACAATGTGAATATTTTAAAATAAATTAAGTATGTATTATAGTAGTTATGCAACCATAACTATTATAACATGTATAATAGCTACGAAATCATAGTTGCTATAACATATATAACAATTACTAAATCGTAGTTGTTACAACATGCTGGATCAATTTATGATTTAGGTAGGAGATAATAATGAGAACAATATACTAAAGGGCAGTTGGGTAATTATATATAAGTTGTTGGTGGGGTGAGACACTCTTTTAATATAAATAAATAAAAAAATGACACCTCTTTGATGATTCTAAAAAAATGAGATGCCCAATTTTTGCCCTTTATAATTTGAGATGCATGGAAAAGTTGATAAGTTTAACTGAGATATGCTATCAAAAATCAAAAAAGAGGGAGAAATTATTAGTGCAATTGATTTTTAGTCAAAATCAACTAAGTTCAAATACAATTTCATGTTTGATCAATATATCTAAGAGATATTGTGTTTGATAAATGTGCTTAATAATTATCAAATAGGATGAGATTGGTAGTAAAATCAATCTATAATCAAAGTTGATCAAATTTCAATATAAAATTAATAAGAGAACAATTCAAGTGGAATAGAAAGACTAGACATTTGGCATTGTCATTTGAAGGTTTAAGTAGGGTCACAAGAGAAATTCTATTTCAATTTGATAAAATCATTCATTTTTTGTATGATAACCATATTTTATTCTAAGAAAGGCACAAGAGTGAGTATCCCGTGAACACCTAATATATTTTTTTAATTTTTATTTTCTTTAGCATAAATACAACACCCTAAATCCTCCACCCTAAAAAAATTAACACTTGGTGTTTACGAAGTACTCACAGATAGGTATGCAGCATAACATTTTTGTATATATATGGGTTTTGTTACCCTATGGACCTTACCGCACATATCCTGTGCAAACCTCAAATATTGTTTTGATTTAAAAAAAATTTTGTGCTTAATATTATAACTCAACTCATAAATCCTAAATGTAAAATCTTAAATGGCATACTTGCAAGATTAAAAAAATCAAAAATAAAAAAATCTCTTCGCATTGGTCATGTATGAGGTCTGCATGCTATGGTATATACCCTGCGGGACTTCGTTTACACACTTGCCCGCGACGCCTCCATCGGTGCGCTTGGATTCTATCCAAGTGTCCTGATTTAATTTTTTTTGATTTTTTAAAAACCAATATTTCCTTAAATTCTAAATCCTAAATACATATATTACATCCCGTGAACACCTAAAATTTTATAGTTTTTTTTCCTAGCTTAAACACTATAATCCAACCCTTAAACCTTAAAAGTAAAATCTAATTAGCTTAATCCTGGAGCTAAAAAATAAACAAAAAATATGTTATTAGCGCACCCTAAATATATACCCCGTGTCACCTAAAAAAATTTTCGTTTTAATTTTTTTTAGCTTAAACACTATAATTCAACCCTCGAACTATAAAAGAAAAATCTTATTGGCTTAACCCAAGCTAAAAAAAATAAAAAAGCAGGGATGAGGCATGTCGTATATCAAGATCCTATATATATATATATATATATATATATATATATATATATATATATATATCTATAAAACACAGTTTTACATACAGACGTGGTATTCACAGAGAGCTTAGGATTCCCGCCTAAATCAAATATAAATTTTCTAAATAAAAAATTTATAATTAAAAATATAAATTCAAAAGAAAATATATAATTACAAATCCTAAAAAGAAAAATTCAGATCTTAATCCAAAATTAAAATTTTAAAAAATAATTTATCAAATTCAAAAAAGATAATTCAAAAAATAATTTTGATGTAAGAAAAATGATAGTCCCACATCAAAAGTTATCAAGGCGAATTACACACAAAGTAATTATAAAAATGGACAAAGAACGGTAAAGCAACTCATACCTTTCTCGGCCTTTTGGCTAAGATTAAGTGTAGTATCTGTTTTTATCAGTTTAATATCTGATATGTGGGTCATTGGTCCACTTTGATATTAAATTAATTTTTATATGGGAGATGACCCATCACAGTAGCTTGCTACTAGGGTTTTCATTAATTTTTATATGGGGATGACCCATCACAGTAGCTTGCTACTAGGGTTTTCATGCGTCGCCTGTGTGTTACACTATTGCACAGGCCTGACACACCCCTATCAAAGCAAAGTAAACTTTAGATCATATCCACATACACCAATCTTATAAAACTTATGATCACCATTAATATCTTATATTATAAAAAATAATACTATATCTTATATTGACATGAATCTATGATGAAATAAAATTACTTTTCATTTTAATTTTTCATTTAATAATAAAAATTGATATATATATATATATATATATATATATATATATATATATTATCACTAAACATGTTATTTGAATTGTGTAAGATTATCGTGCATCGCACGGGTATTATACTAGTATATATATATATATAGGATTTGATACGTTTAGGATATTCTTCTTTGCACCTGTCCGTCCTCTCAACTTGGAGGCGACCTACGTCCAATTTTTTTTAAGCTACCGGTTATATCAATAAGATTTTTCCTTTAGAGTTTAGAAGTTGGGTTATAGTATTACGTAAAAAAAATTCAAACCGAAAAAATATTTAAAGTGTGCATGGAGTATGCGACGTAAGGTATGTAGGCTATATTTACGATGCACATCCCATGCATACCTTAAACATTTTTCAGTTTAATTTTTTTTTCTTAATACTATAACTCAATTCATAAACTTTAAAAGAAAAATTTTATTGACATAACTGGAGGCTTAAAAAAAATTTAAAGTGTGCAGCGTAAGGTATGTAGGATATGTTTATACCGCACATTCCATGTGCCTACCTTAAATAATTTTTCGGTTTGGAAAGTTTTTTTTGTGCTTAATATTATAATCTAATTTCTAAATTTTAAAGGAAAAAAATCTTATTGACATAACTGAGAACTTAAAAAAAATAAACAAAAAAAAGGACATTGGAGGCACCCCAAGTCGAAGTGCAGATGGGTGTGGAGCATAAGAGTTCCAATGTTAATCCAAAAATGTTAATTGCAATACAGCTAGGGGTGAGTATTCGGTTAAAACCGAACCGAACCGAATAGACCGAAAATCGAATAAATCGATTTTTTTCAAAAAAACCGAACCGACCGAATTTGTTGAAAAAAATCGAGAAAACCGAACCGAAAAAAAAATCGGTTAATTCGGTTTTTAACCGAATTAACCGATTTGACCGAATAATTTTAATCCTAATCTAATTTGATATAATCAAACACTCAATCTAAGCATTGCAACAGCACAAACACAAGCACTGTAAAAAAAACCGAATAATTTCGGTTTAACCGATTTTGGTGTTTTATATTTTAAATCAGGAGCACAAGTGATGCTCGATCGAAATAACCGAGAGATATTTTATTAGATTAATTAAAAATAATCTAATAAGGTCCAGCCCACCTGCACCGCATGCACTCATATAATGATGCCACTATTATCACTATTAGGGCCATTCAAGCGAGCGCAAGCACTGTAGCCGCCAGCCGGTCCAAGTCCACCCACCCTGCGCCGCCTGCAGTCCAGCCCTCACAGCCCACTCAATCCAAACCGAATAATTTCGATTTATTCGATTTAACAAAATAACAACATGAAAAATCAAAACCGAACCGATATAACTAAAATAACCGAATTTTAAAAACCGAATTAACTAAAATTCCGAATTAACCGAACCGAAATTAAAAAATCGGTTGATTCAGTCGATTTATTCGGTTTATCCGAATTTTTACTCACCCCTAAATACAGCGAGCATATTTGTTCATACAAAAGTGGTGTAATAATAAAAAATTTTAAGTGCACCCAGAATAACTATTATTCTGTGGTTGAAAAATTAGAGAAAATTTAGAAAAAAAAATAAGATAAGAAATTGGCAAACCAAAAGGAGTTGTTATCTCTAAATTTGACTAAAAAGTAGTTTTTACTAAATAATAAAAGATAATCTTCCAACAACTAAATAGATATTTAAATAAATAAATCTTAATTTATAAAAGATAAAACTTATCAAAAATATCTTAAATATCAAATAAACGAGAATTTCTAAAAGTAATTTAAAAAATATTCGAAACCTCTGAAAATATCCTAAATGAAGTTTTTTAATTTTAAACTTACCATGTTATGGGTCCATCTACTAACAAAATTAATTCTTTAAATGAACTTTGATTAAATAATAATTATATCTCATTCTAATACTCATGTTAAATAATTATGATCTATTAAACCTCGAATCTCTGATGTCAGTATCATAAAGAAAAATAAATAAATAAGAGAAAAATTCGAATTTCAATATAGATAAATATTTTAATGATTAATTTCTATATGTACATAAATTATATATTGAATTTATCCGATAGATGAATTAAAGAAAACATCATCCACCTCATATCCAGACATTTGGATTATCACACAGATAAATTAAACATTTCAAAAGCCGTAAAAGAGAATCGAAGTAGAAATTTTCAAGAGAGATAATTTAACTCACATCCCTTAAAAGGGTTCTCTTTAAAAAGAAAAAAGGGTTCCGGTTTCGATCCCTTAAAAGGGTCAAAATGTCTTATCTCAAGTGATAAGTATGAAGATATATATTGCTTGAGGTTTCGAGTTCGATTCCTCTTAGCGACTAATATTTGTTGACTGGGATATTATTTTCAATAATATGTGAGATATTATTTCAATAATTATACTCTCATCAACCAGTGGTACTATATCTCCAGAAATCCCGGAATGGAGTTTCTGATAAGGGGACAGTTTCGACGGTGGGGCTAGTCACTATAAAAAGTTTACCCATCCCAAATTTTTACCCTGGTGGTCGATGGGAAACTTCCGTAAGGCCGAATCGGTCGTTCGAGGATGAAAAAAACTCGTTAATCATTTTTTTCTTAAAAAAAAAGGATATGTACATTTACACACAGCTATATATTATTGGCTCTATGCCATCCAAACTTATACAGTTGACCTTTTGCTTCAATCTTCTGTACATCTTATTCTTGACATTTAGCTACTAATTGTTGGCATATAAATTTATTCCACAGACAAAAGGCAAATTCAACTATGCAAGAATAATGTCAAGAACAACTTGACTTTATCAATCATACAAAAAAGTTGTCAAAATCAATTTGACTTTATGTGACTCTTCATCAACTAAGCAAAGTTCAATTATCTTACTTAGTTCAATGAAATTCTTTATGACAAGAGTCATTATTATAGAAAAGAATAAAATCTATTTGTCTTGTGTTCCATGTGTATAAATAGGGATCTTGTATGATGAAGAACATCAAGTAGTAACATTTTCTCTTCATAATCTTTCTCTCATTCTCATACTTTCTTAGAAAGTCTCTCCTACATCTTTGTTTCCTCATCTTAGATCCACCAAAATTTCAACAAATTTGGTATCAGAGTCATATACACCAATGGCTTCGACGAGCCCCCTCCAAGTGCCAAAGTTAACCAAAATAACTATCGAATATGGAGTATACAAATGGAGGCTCTACTAGGATCTCTTGATGTATGGGATCTTGTGGAGACCGGCTATACTGTAGCCGAAACAAGCAATGGGAATGATCAAGCTCTTAAGGCGATGAAGAAAAGAGGGAAGAAGGCTTTATTCACTATCTATCAAAGAGTAAATAAAGCTGCTTTTGAGTTGATTGCTCTAGCAACAACATCCCAAGAGGCTTGGGAGATATTGAAGACAACATATGATGGAGTCGATAAAGTAAAGAAGATTCGCCTACAAGCCCTACGAGTTCAATTTGAAACACTACACCAAGAGAATTCAGAAACAATTTCTGATTATTTCTCCCGAGTTATCTCTATTATTCATCAAATGAGAAGAAATGGTGAGGAGTTAAAAGATGTTTGAGTCGTTGAAAAGATCTTAAGATCTTTAGACTCGAAGTTTGAGTTTGTAGCTGTGGCAATCGAAGAATCAAAAGATTTAGAGGTGATGGCAGTGGAAGAGCTTATGGGATCACTTCGAGCATATGAACAAAGAATGTTGAAGAAAAGTGAAGGAAAAAACTTTAAAGCAAGCACTACAAGTCAAACTATCATTTAAGAAGAATGAATCATTCAGAGGAGGTTCTCAACAAGAAAGGGCTTCTACATGGAGAGGAAGAGGTGGTCGTACTTCTAACTCCAATTGGCACACTCAAAATCGGAATGATGGAAATGAAGATAATCAAAAAGGACATGAAAGATGCCATGGTGGAAATCGAGGTCAAGGTCGTGGACGTGGTAGAAACACTGGATGGAGGTATGATAAAAGTAAATCTCAATGTCACATTTGCAAAAAGTATGGTCATCATTATAATGAATGTTGGTATAACACTAACAATGGGGAAGAAAAAGTAAACTTTGTTAATAAGAAGGTGGACAATGAAGGACCAATACTATCGATGGCATATGATGGACCAGAATCTATCCATCCTATTACATGGTTTCTAGACACAGGAGCATCAAACCACGTGTGGAAGAAAGGAGTTGTTCACAAAGTTTGATGAGAGGCCAATAGGCAATATTACCTTCGGAAATCTCTCACAAAGGTCAATTAAAGGAAAAGGTGACATTTTGTTTGAATTACAAAATGGAAAGAAGGTATGCATCTCAGATGTTTATTATGTTCCTGATATAAAATATAATCTTTTGAGCATTGGTCAACTATTGGAGAAAGGATATGATATACAAATGAAGGACTTGGCTCTTGTATTCGTGATAAGAGTAATAATCTTATTACTCAAGTCACAATGGCCAAGAACAGAATGTTCCCATTGAAGTTGAACATCAATGAAGAGAATTGCTTCAAGACAACCACTATGGATAGCTCCACTCTTTGGCATGTTCGATATGGGCATCTGAATTTTGAGGCATTAAAACTACTTTCAAAAAATAATATGATATTTGGATTGCCAAAAATTGAAAGTTCCAACCATCTATGTGAAATATGTGTTGTAGGAAAGCAGAAGAGGAAGTCATTCAAAAAGTACAATATGAGGCGAGCATCTTCACAACTTGAACTTGTGAACTCTAATATTTATGGACCCATCAAACCCATCTCTTCTAGTGGAAACAGATATTTCTTGACTTTCACTGATGATTACAGTGGAAAAACTTGGGTATATATGCTGAAAGAGAAGAAACAAGTTTTCACTCAATTTAAGCAATTTAAAATTTTGGTTGAAAAACAAAGTGGATATCAAATAAAATATCTGCGAACTGATCGAGGAGGTGAGTACACCTCGTTGGAGTTTGAAAATTTTTACAAGGAAAATGGTATTCTTCATCAACTCACAATGCCTCAAATACCACAATAAAATGGTGTTTCAGAAAGAAAAAAATCGAACTATTTTAAATATGGTTCGATGTATGTTGAAAGACAAAAATGTCCCAAAAGAATTTTGGGGAGATACTTTTGCATGTGTTGTATATTTATTGAACAGGTTTCCCACTAAAAGAATTGGAGACATCACCCCAGAGAAAGCCTGGAGTTTACACAAACCAAGGGTGGATCATCTTCGTATTTTTGGGAGCGTAGCATATGCAAAAGTACAAGAAGAGAAGCAGACAAAACTTGAAGATAAAAGTCAAAAGTGTATTCTCTTGGGCTATTACGAGAATGCTAGCGGGTACAAACTGTTCAATCCCATAACTCAAAAGCTCGTGGTATCAAGAGATGTGGAATTTGATGAAGAACAAGCATGGAATCGGAACAACAACAATAATGATGACATGAAGCAAATCTCATTTGAAGAATATTATAAAGAGAAGAAAGACAACCAAAGAGAGAGTGAAGAGGTATCATCACCCCAACAATTTGATACTCAGTCAGAACGTGATGATCCAAACAGTCCAATTGTAAAAAAGATGAAGAGCATTCAAGACATATATAACTCCAACCAAGTGATTGATGCTGACTTTTCTCTTAATAATTTGTGCCTATTTGCAGGATATGATCCTATAACTTATGAAGAAGCTTCAACGGATGCAAAGTGGAGAAAAGCTATGGAAGAAGAGATTCATACAATAAAGAAAAATAATACATGGGAGCTAATCACTTCACTTCCTCAAAGACACAAAGCTATTGGAGTCAATGGGTCTTCAAAACAAAGACAAATACAAAAGGAGAAGTTGAAAGGCATAAAGTAAGGTTAGTTGCTAAAGGATACAAACAAAAATATGGGATTGACTACGAAGAAGTCTTCACACTAGTAGCCCGACTTGAAATAGTAAGATTACTCATCGCTCTAACAACTCAAAGAAGATGGAAGATATATCAGATGGACAAAAAATCTGTTTTCTTAAATGGAAATCTTGAAGAAGAAGTCTATATCGAAAAATCACCGGACTTTATCATCAAAGGGCAAGAAGAAAAGGTATACAAATTAAAAAAAGCTCCAAATGGACTGAAGCAAGCCGCTAGAGCATGGAACTCAAGAATTGATGAGCAGTTTATAAAGGAAGGCTTCACAAAGTGTCCATATGAACATTCTTTATACTTGAAGAAGAATTCATATGATATTTTGCTGGTATGTCTTTATGTTGATGATTTAATTTTTACGGATAATAATATCTCCATGATTAGAGAATTCAAGCAATCAATGGAGGAGTTTGAGATGACAGATCTTGGATTGATGAGATACTTCCTCGGCATTGGAGTACAACAAAGAGAAGAATGAATCTTTGTATCACAAGAAAAATATGCCAAAAAAATTCTGAAGAGATTCTCAATGGAAGATTGTTATGCCATAAATACGCCTGTTGAGTTCGGCATTAGAATGACTAAAGATGGAGAAGGCAAACTTGTGAATTCAACTTATTACAAGAGTCTTGTGGGTTGTCTCAGGTATCTGACATGTACAAGACCTAATATATTATTTGGAGTTGGTTTGGTAAGCAGGTATATGAAAACTCCAAAATCTTCCCACTTATATGCAGCTAAGAGAATTCTTAGATACATCAAAGGGACAATAGATTATGGACTTCTCAATTCATCAACGAAAGATATAAAATTTTTTTGGTTTCAGTGATAGCGATTGGGATGGAAGTTATGATGATTGCAAGAGCACTACTGGATATGTGTTCTATCTTGATAATGTTACATTCACTTGGTCTTCATGTAAGATGTGTATACTGAAAGACATGAGTTTCTTTATATGGACATCTTTATTATGAAAAGAGAATCGCAACTACACTAGGTGTTTGTTTATAATAGTACATACACGAAGTCCAATTACTTTGCATTGTAGATAACATGATGTGTAGTGTCACACGGAAGATCGTGTTATCAGTTCCTTGCTTAGTATAAATAAGAGACTCACAACCGAGATGGAATTTGACAATCCCTCGGGATGATTGTAGTGTAATTAGGTATGGTTGGTCTTGACCATAGAATTACACTAGTGAGCTTTGAGTACATTGAGCAGGACCGAAACCCGAGGTTATCCAATTTGTACTGACTCGATAATTGGATAGGACCTCAGTTTATATTATAGAGTACGATCCCTTAATCCCGAAATAATATCGGGCATATATTATTAATTATTATTTTTTTGATTTGCCAATGGGCGAGATCTATTCTGTTAGATCGATAACCCCGGTAAGTTGGGAGATAATATTAATAATATGATGTGCCGATGATTATTGACGAAATCCGTGTCCTGGTGAGTCAGGATGATGATGCCCCCTTGATGAGCTCAAAAGGTTCATCGTGCAAAACCCTGCAGGTGGATTTGATCCGGCACGATGATAAGATTGAGTGGTACTAGTCAAGGATCCAGAAGTTAATTAATTTGAATTTTCAGTAATTTAAATTAATTAACGGGCATGCGAGATCTTAAACACGGAGGGATAGACGACTAGTAATATGTGGAGCCCATATGAAAATATGGGAATTGGTGAGGAAGTTCAATTAAGATCCTTTAGTGGAATGGATCTTAATTAATGGATCGGGTTTAGATCCATTGGCGGGCCAAGATCCAACTCCTCCTCATGGTCCCTATCTTAGCCTTACAAATACCCTATGAGATCAAGAAACCAAGGTTGAATCCAAGAGTTGATACCCAAGCCTCCCTCCTCTCTTCTCTCTCTCTCTCACCCTCTTAGGGTTTCGGCGCCGCAAGGTTGAGAAGAAGGGGTTCTCCCCTTCGGTTCTCTTTACCTCCTCCACCAAGCTCCGGCTGAGGCTCAAGGAACCAAGGCAGAGAACTCCTCTACCTTGCGTGGTGCTCAGGGAGGGCGGAGGAGGCGTCAGCGGCCGGTGGGAGGCGGCGCAACCCAACTTGCGGCGACGCCGCAAGGTTGAGGGAGAAGGGATCTTGCGGGCTGTTTGGGTGAGGAAGAAGGAGAATTTTCTCCTTCATCATCTCCTTCTCCTTCCTCTCTAGGTCTTCTGTCGGTCCGGAGGGCTTGGAGTAGCTCCGGAGGTCGGCGGCGCAAGGGTAGAGGAAGAAGAGGCCGGCGGTGCAAACCCTAGAGGCTAGGGTTTTGCTCGGCTAGAAGAAGGGGTTCTATCGGAGCTCTTGGTGATCTCGGATCACGGTAGATCGAGTTGAGGCAATCTGTGGTCCAGAGTGACTAAGTGTTTTGATGTTTGGGCAAAGGGTTTAAGTTAGGTTTACCCTTGTGTTCTTATATGTGTATGTTGAGTGTGCAGGTTGTACAGGTTACACATATGGACTTGACTAGACGGCCTCGGTACGGTGAAGGATGGCATGGAGGCAAGTTGGAGGCTTGCGTGCGCATCCGAGGGACCTTGGAGAGCAGGAACGATGAGCTGATGGGCACGGACTTCGAGGTATGCATGAAGGATGGCATGTTGGCAAGCTGGAGGCTTGCGTGCATCCGAGGGACGGGAGCCGAAGATGAAGATGGCGTGAAGGCAACAGTCGAGGCTGCGGAGGAGGAGTCAGTCGAGTCGTGAGGATACGAGTGTTGTGTGAATGTACTCGGGAAGAGTTTCAGCTAGGGACCAGTCGACTGCCCTGGGAGCAGTCGACTGGTAGGTGGCTGGTGAGTTGGCTGAGAATTCGAACGTTAGGGTGCAACGGTCGAATTTCAGTGGCACCAGTCGACTGCCTTGGGGGCAGTCGACTTGTAGCGAGGGTTTCAACCTGAGTCCTATTTAAAGAGGACTTCATGGTGGCTAAGATTCTAGACGAATCTTGTCTTAGTTAGAGGCAAGATAGTAGTCTTTGTGCTCAGGTCGTGTCAACGTCTTGTGGCGAGGTTTCTCCACCCACAAGAAGCGACAGAGTTAGCCGGAGGTTATCCGGGGAGTGATCCACCGACGGATTCTTGGATTAGTCACCCGACCGGGGTGGATACCAAGTAAATCTTCCGTGTTAGCATTGGTTAGTATTTTGTTTTATTATTTTATTGTATATTCCGCTGTGCAACTAACCGTGTAGGAAGAAAGGGGTTCGAAAATCGCTATTCACCCCCTCTAGCGGACACAAACGATCCCACAATTGGTATCAGAGTGAAGGACCGCTATTGATCGGACTAACCACCGAGAGAGCACATGCTAGAGGAAGAATGATGGAAGACAAAACTTGGGGGCGATATCTACACTCCGCCGGCCTACGACCATGAAGATTTCGGCTATTGGAAAGCAAGAATGGAAATGTGGTTCGGCATGGAGTGGGAGTGCTTGATGACGATAAATGAGTCCTTCGAAGTTTCAAAGGACAAGCACGGAAAGAAGCTTCGTCCTAGATATTGGACTCAAGAGCAACAAGCTTATTCTAGAGCAAACGAAAAGGTAATTAGTGTATTAACTAATATTTTGCCTAACAACGTCTTGAGTTGTGTAGGGGCATATAAAAGTGCATACGAATTGTGAAAAAGTTGGAAGAGTATCATGAGAACCCTACACAAACTCAAGAAGTGGAAGAGCCCGAAAAAGTAAACTCCATGATTCAAGAAGAAGAAGAAAAGAAGGTGTCAATTTCTTCAAGTGAAAGGGAGGAATTGAGTGAAAGAGGATTCATCTCATCCGCAGAAGAAGAAGAAGTATCAACATCAAGGGTTGAGGGGGAGGAGAGACGCTCATCCCCACAAGAGCAAGAAAAGACTTCCACCTCCACCAAAGCTAAATCGAAAGAGCACATCACATGCTTTGGTTGCAACGAAAAGGGGCACTACAAGGTCAAGTGCCCGAAAGGTAAAAAGGAGGTACTCTCTAAATCCGGGTCCATTCGATTTAAGTCTAACATGAATTGTAGGAATGGAGAAGCCCAAGAGAGGAAGATGAAGATTAGATGCTTCACATGCGGAAAATTGGGGCACTACCACACCAAGTGCCCAAAGAAAAGTGAAATCAAGAAAATGGAGCATCTAAGAAGATGGGAGAAGGAGGAAAGAAGGAAGAGAAGAAGTTCACAACAAGGAGGGACTACAAGGGTAAGGGAGGTACTTCCTAACCCTAGGTTAAAAAGTAATTCAATTTCAAGTTCTTCCTTGCATTTTAAAAATCATGTTAATCATTCATTCATGCATGCTAGAGTTAATGAAAATTGCCTACTTGTGCATAACCATGGTTTTAGATATCATGATAGGACTAGGGCTAACAAGGTAGGTCAAAACCCCAAGAAAAGCATGCATCATCACAAACCTAGGACCTTTGTACCGAAGGATTAAGGCACTAAGCTCAAGAAGGGAAGGAATGTGCCTAGAAAAATGGATAGGTCTAGGAATGTCCAAAATGGATATATGAAATCAAAAGTTAAACACTTGGAAAGAGAAAATCAAGCTTTGAGGGCAAGGCTTGATACTTTGGAAAAGTCCCTAAAAAGTTCACAGTTGGATCAAAGGGTCTAGACATGGTGTTGGGTAGTATAAAACCTAACTACGATAGATCGGGTTTGGGTTACCGGTCTAGAGTCTCCAAGGCCAACAAAAAGAAATATGCTGGGAAGGCATATGATCATGGCAAGAAGGAGAAGTCCAAGGATAGCAAGAGAATGTCATCCAAAGGTAAAAAAGAGTGACTTAACCAAGGACAAGGTGTCCAAGGGTAAGAAGGTCAATTTTGTAGGCCAAGAGTCACCGGTGGCACACCGGTGTGGTCTAGTATGGAGTGAGTCACCTAGGGAGGTGGCTAGGGCTCAGAGCTCAGGGGGGAGCTCTAGGAGTCTTTGGGGTCCATGGTAAATGGATCTCATGAGGTGTTCTCTTAGGAAATTAGGTTAAATGTGCCAAAAGGATTGGAAGACTTGGGTAAGTCTTAATCCTAGATTTTGACACATTAAAAGAGAATTTAGGGAGAAAAAGATGAAAAATAAGGTTATAATTGACAAAATCAAGGTTCAATGAGTGAACACCATATATTTCAGTGATAGAAATGAATTGTGATCAAGTATAAGAAGATACATTAAGGAGGAGTCACAATTAGGACTTTTGGGATAGGCTAAAATGATACATTTTAGAGAAAATTGAGTTTCGTGTCAATTTTGGGATCCGGAATACATTTGTTTGGAAACGTATTTTTCCCAAGTAGACATTGGCCCCACAAATCTCCCTACAAAATTTTAGATTTTTCGGAGATTTGTAGAATTATCTAGGTATTACTGAAATTGGGCTGAAAAACCTGTAATTCAGGTATCAGTCGACTGCCCTGGAGGCAGTCGACTGGTCTCAGCCCAGAAACATTCTGTGAGTTTTGGGAGTCGACTGCCTGAGGGGCAGTCGACTGATCCAGTAGGGCTAAAGAGAAAAAGGCTATTGGATGATAGAATGTGAACTTAAAACTAAAATTCTTGATTATACTCCTTGAACATAGGTTTGCCTCATGGTTGAATAGTGATTATGTGAAATGAGGCTATATGGATATCATGGAGTTTAAGGAAAGTTAATGAATGTTTAAGATTCAATGGATGATATTGATTGATAAACTCTTATTAAATGAAAGGATGTGAAAAAGGGAAGAGTTAAGGACAATTTCATGTGTAAATTGATATTGGTTAGAATTGACAAACACATGGAATTAGAGATACATTTGAAAAGTGATACAAAATGCAAATCTTTTGAGGAAATTAGGAGTTGTACCAAAAGTCAAGCACACTTGTGATTTTCATGAAATCATATTTTTCTAGGATAGGGTATATCCTAACAAGTGTGTTTGTAAATTTTTAGACTTTTTCATGGTTTTGTAGAGTTCTTGTTGGCACTAGGGATAAGGTTGCTTGGGGGCAACCCTTTAATGGTGTCTAAGGAAGAAGAACTTAGTTTTTAGATTAGAACCTAACTTGGTGTTAGGGTGTTAAGTTGGGTAGAACTTCACCTAGGAAAATTGAAAATTGGGAGAAGACATAGGTTAAGGGGGAGGTTGCCTCCTTGGTTGCCTTAATTTTCATAAGAAATTTTTGGGTTTTGTGTCCAACTTGGGAACGGTGATAGATACATGGTTGGATGTATTTTTCCCAAGTAGGTATTGGTACCACAAAGTTATCCACGAAATTTGAGAATTTTTGGAGATTTATGGAATTTCTGGCGCAATTCTGAAATTGGCCAGAAAACTAATAAATCAGAGTATCAGTCGACTGCCCTGGGGTCAGTCGACTGGTCAGGGCTAGTGTGGGTATCCAGCAGCTGACTCGTGTCCAAATGATAGGAAACAAGTGTATAGGGGTTTAGTACACTGTGTTTAGGATCATTGAGGAATGAAAGAACCAATAATTGGGATATTGTTGGGTTCTTTTTGATGTTAGGCAAAGGAGGAGAAGTTTGGGTTTAAGTTGGGAAACCAAACATACCTTTGCAAGAAACCCTAGGTTTAGGGGGAGCTAAGATTAAGGGCGAGCATGGTTACTCCATTCTTGGCGTAAGGGGAACCTTGGAGAGGTTCTGAAAAAGCCTTTGTAAGTCCAATGTAGAGGAGCTTGGGAGAAGCTTCAAAAAGCCCGATTTTGGGAAAATTCCTAACTTGGAGGGTTAGGTGTAGAAAATTCCTAACTTGGAGGGTTAGGTGTGGAAAAATCCTAACTTAGAGGGTTAGGTGTGGAAATTCCTAGCTTAAAGGGCTAGGTGTGAAAATTCCTAACTCGGAGGGTTAGGTGTGAAAAGTCCTAGCTTGGAGGGCTAGGTGTTGAAAAGTCCTAACTTGGAGGGTTAGGTGTGTAAGATGCCTTGAGATAGGATCCGTCCATGCATTGCATATGCATTACTTTTGCTATTGACTACTATTTTGCTTTCCCTAACTTAAACGTATTGTCAAACATCAAAAAGGGGGAGATTGTTGAGTCAATCTGTGGTCCGGAGTGACCAAGTATTTTGATGTTTGGGCAAAGGGTTTAAGTTAGGTTTACCCTTGTGTTCTTATATCTGTATGTTGAGTGTGCAGGTTGTACAGGTTACACATATGGACTTGACTAGACGGCCTCGGTACGGTGAAGGATGGCATGGAGGCAAGCTGGAGGCTTGCGTGCGCATCTGAGGGACCTTGGAGAGCAGGGACGATGAGCTGATGGACACGGACTTCGAGGCATGCGTGAAGGATGGCATGGAGGCAAGCTGGAGGCTTGCGTGCATCCGAGGGACGGGAGCCAAAGATGAAGAGGGCGCGAAGGCAACAGTCGAGGCTGCGGAGGAGGAGTCAGTCGAGTCGTGAGGATACGAGTGCTGTGTGAATGTACTCGGGAAGGGTTTCAGCTAGGGACCAGTCGACTGCCCCGACTGCCCTAGGGGCAGTCGACTGGTAGCGAGGGTTTCAGCCCGAGTCCTATTTAAAGAGGACTTCGTGGTGGCTGAGATTCTAGATGAATCTTGTCTTGGTTAGAGGCAAGATAGTAGTTTTTGTGCTCAGGTCGTGTTAAGGTGCTGTGGCGAGGTTTCTCCACCCACAAGGAGCAACAGAGTTAGCCGGAGGTTATCCGGGGAGTGATCCACCGACGGATTCTTGGATTAGTCACCCGACCGGGGTGGATACCAAGTAAATCTTCCGTGTTAGCATTGGTTAGTATTTTGTTTTATTGTTTTATTGTATATTCCGCTGTGCAACTAACCGTGTAGGAAGAAAGGGGTTCGAAAATCGCTATTCACCCCCCCTCTAGCGGACACAAACGATCCCACAGATCGTCGCCCACACGACGTCCACGATGGGAGCGTCATAAGGTAGAAGACCGCGAGGTGATCGGAAAGGTATATCTTTCCCTATGCTCCTTTGATTAACTGCATGTCAATTATGTATCTTGTTGATTCGTCTCGTCATTTCATGTTTAATAATTTATTATTTTGAATTCAAATCTTTATGAATAAATTATTAATTGGACCTCGACCATAAACACAAAAGCCGGCGATCAACTCGTCGCCTTTTCCGCGGTCGAACGGTCGAGCAAATTACAAGGCCGGTTTTGATAATTGGCTAAGTTGTAATTTGGACCGTCTGATACGGCACAAGACGGTCGATGGGAGACGGCTCTCCATTCGGATTAAATTTTAATCCGTAGGCATGGAGCGGTTTCTCGAATCGACCAAGTATTCGCTTAGGAAACCCGTCAAGCCATACCCAACAATTGGTATCAGAGCTGAGGTTTCCGACTTTGTGTGTTTAGGATTGATTAATTTTTGCATTTCATACATTATTATTTTGTTGGATGATGTGTGGATGTGCATAGGCTAACTTTGTGTTGCAGGCACGAGATTCCAACTTCATGGCCAAATATGTGTTGTGTGATGATTGTGCAATTTTTGTAATTAATTAATCCTCGGGGTTGACGAGGCTAGGTATTTAATTTTTGTAATTAAATACGGCACATGTTTAGCCGAGTTATTTATTTACAGTTGATCTAGATTTCATGAACACTTCCTCATGGAGTATAGGATCAATGATGTAAATAATTAGCTATTCATTTCGGCTTGGAGATCCCTCGAGGTAGCTTGGGCAGAAGGAAGGGAGGAGCAGACGAAGTGATGACATGACTGGAGGCGCATTAGAGACCAAGGGCCATGAAAGTTGGAAAATCTAAGATTTTCTTTATGTTTATTTCATGTTGATTGGTTATGTACTTGGTTGTGTGATTGGCTAGAAAATTCCTCAAAATAAATTACTAAGTAGGAGAGGGACCCTAAGGGTCCCACGGCCTCCATTGCAATCTGATATGTGATGCGAGCAAGCCCGCGTGTTGGCTCTGAGTGTCTTCCTCCATAACGGATAGGCTTGTTCTGCGGATCACAAGGTCAGAAAAGATTATAAGGGATTACTAAAGAGTGTGTGTACTTCCCCAACGGAAGGCACATAATCCTAAATAGTTCCCTTAGTGTCATGCAATGGTAAACACTTAGATGCAATTATTAGTATCCTCCCCAACGGAGTCACTGCTAATAACTTGTAGGGTCGAAGTTGACCAACTATTAGTCTTACTTGTCAAAAGGTTAGGTTGACAAGATAGTAAGACTAATGGGTAAAACCTTCTATAACGAATGAAGAGTTTGTATACGTCCACACTAATGTGGCATGCAAATTCTCGGTGTTTGAGATGTTGGTTGATTTCGAAAATTAATTATTTTGAGGAATCAATTTATTTTTGATTGCTAAAGTAGTGTATGTTATAATTCTCAGGATTTTAATAATGGCTTTTACTCCACTAGCAACAATTCTTAAGGACAACAAACTTACTGTGTTGGTGCAGGAAGCACCATATCGAACCTTGTTTTGATATTGGCAAAGGATTCAAAGTTAAGTTTATTGGTGATCTAACAATGTTACTCAAGTGTGCAGGAAAAGTCCTAGCGAAGGGCTGCTAGGCACCTGGCGAAGGGCTGCCAGGAAACAAAGTCCTAGCGAAGGGCTGCTAGGCACCTGGCGAAGGGCTACCAGGAAACAAAGCCCTAGCGAAGGGCTGCTAGGCACCTGGCGAAGGAATGCTAGGATACAAAGCCCTAGCGAAGGACTGCTAGGCACCAGGCGAAGGGCAGCTTGGTACTCAAGACCTGGCAAAGGACCGTCAGGCAAAAGTCCAACTAGAGGAACGGTTGGCATCAGGTACACTCTCCCGAGAGGAGTAGGTGAGGACGCGTTCCCCGTCGAGAGAACAGTAGGCGTCGGTTTGACCTAGGGTTCCATTCTGGAGACCCAAAGTCAGAACCAAGACAGCTAAGGCTGTATAAACTAACAATTTACTGTTTCATTGTGTTTTGGACTAACCCTGGATGCAGGACCGAAGGAACGTGTGTCTGCAGCTCAGAGAGCCTCAAAGGAATGAGGCAATAGCTGACCAGGGCGGCCGGGACACTCCCGGGCGCCCCCAAGGTGAACACAAAACACAAGAAAAGCAAAGCAGCTTCGACAGTTCAACTCCCGGGCGCCCCCATGCTCCCGGGCGCCCCCGCTGCTCCCGGGCGCCCCCTGCGCTGCGGGCGCCCCCAGTGACAGCTACCGAAGCAGCTCCCCTCGAAGCCAAGAAGATAGAAGTTTGACCCGGTCAATCCGAGCGCCCCGAGCGCTCCGGGCGCCCCGGTCAAAGCTAATCCCGATTTTGAAGGGATCAGATGTTGACCGCGCTGGAGACGGATCGACCGCCACGTGGGGGGCGCCCCCGACGTCCCGGGCGCCCCCAGGCCCTATATAAAGGGCCCTCGACCCCAAGCTTCGAACAAGAACTTCAATCAACGCTTCCACGCTCTTCTGCTCTCGCGCCTCACTCCGGAAACCTCCCAACTCGAGCCGACGACGTCCCGCTGCCCCGAAAAAGACAAACCTACATCGGACGTCGGTAAAAGAAAAGTCTCTTCTTAATTAATTAGTTTACTGTGCTGAATTTGTAAATCAATCCTTGTAAACTATTATTGCGCCTCATATAGAATTGCCCAAAGTAAACGGTCAACGACCGTGGGCCTTGGAGTAGGAGTCGACACAGGCTCCAAACCAAGTAAAATCGAACGTGTCTCTGTGTGACTTTATTTTCTTAATTTCCGCTGCGTACTTGCTCTAAGTTCTTTCCGAAAAACGATTTCCGATATTCACCCCCCCCTCTATCGGTTTTCTCGATCCAACAAGTGGTATCAAAGCGGGGAAGTTCAAACTTGGTGCAACCACCAGTTTGAAAAAAAATTTCGGATTTTTATTTTTTTTCTTGTTTGAATTTTCTTTAAATATTTCGTTCGAATTTTTTTTCGATAATCGAGGTTGGTGCAACACCCCTCGCTATTTCATTTTATTCATCCCGCACTACTAATCCAAGACCTAGTCTTGGAAAAAAAATTTTGGGTTTTCTGTTTCAGATTAAATGGCCATGCAAGAAGGATTCAGCACTACCAGACCTCCACTTTTTAGTGGAGAAGACTTTTCTTACTGGAAAAGTCGAATGGAGGTCCACCTGAAAACTCAGGTGGACATGTGGATCATCATCCAGTCCGGACTGAAGATCCTCAAAAACGCCGAAGGAGTACCGCAGACCTACTCAGAATGGGACAACGCCCTGAAGCGCAAAATTGAAGCCGATGCAAAGGCGACCCAGACTCTCCAATGCGGATTGACAAAAGAGGAGCTGAACCGGATAGGCCCCTTCAACAGTGCCAAGGAGCTTTGGGCAAAACTGATCGAGCTACACGAAGGAACATCAGATACTCGAATCAGTAAAAGGGATCTGCTCCTGAACAAACTGTACACCATCAAGATGGCCGACAACGAAACAGCAGCCCAACTCCACGCACGAATCCAAGAATTAATGAACGGTCTTCACACTATAGGTCACAAGGTCGAAAATCGTGACCTAATAAGGTATGCTCTAAACGTCTTCCCTAGGAACACCTTGTGGGCATCTATGGTAGATGCATACAAGGTCTCAAGGGATCTTTCTAAAATAAAATTAGACGAATTATTTTCTGAATTAGAACTGCACGAACAAACTAACTCCAATATGGTCGAGAAAGGGATTGCCTTCATTGCAGGTAGAACTGGAAGGTCAGCAAAGAAGAAACTTTAACCTGAACCCGAGTCTAACTCAGACTCAGACACAGAAGACGAAGAAGGAGAACAAACAAAGCTGGTCCGACTGGCCCGAAGCTATTACAAAGAGCTGAAGAACCAAACCAACAGACGGAAAGCCGGCCGAAGAAAGGACGAACCAGCTGAACCCGCAAACGACAAAAACAAGCCCAACGTGACCTGCTACGAGTACAAGAAAAAGGGCCACTACAAGTCAGAATGTCCTAACCTAAAGGAAACTAAAAAGACGAGAAGGAAGAAAGCACTGCAAGCAACCTGGGACGAATCTTCCTCAGAAGAAGAAGAAGAGGCACCCCAGTCAAACCTACTAGCCCTGACCGCCTCAGAAGAAGTCGAGACCGAGTCAGAATCAGAACAGGACGATGGCAAACTGACCTTCTCAGAGGATGGCGAAATCAAGGTAAGTGGTTTCAATAGAAGTCAATTAAACGATTTAATTTCATATCTTTCTCGAGATTTGGCGAAAGCCAAACTCCGAGTCGAATCCCTCCGATAGGAAGTAAAACTCCTGAAAGTGGGAGCTGACTCTAAATCCTTAACCGAGAAAGTTCAAGAAGGAACTCCTACTCAAGTTGAAGAACTTGAGAAAGAGAACTCCTCCCTGAAAACTCAGGTTAAGGATCTTAGAGCGGCCTTAGAACAATTCACTTCTGGATCCAAGGGTCTTGACATGATTCTTGGAAAACAGAAGTCCGTTCTAAATCGATCCGGACTTGGCTATAGAACCAAATCCCGACAAAGATCTTACTTTGCTGTACTGAATCAGTCCAGAAATAAAGTTCAGGCATGGGTACCTAAACTGTGCCTGAACAAACCAACTGGATCAAATCAGTACTGAATCCCCAAGGATAAGATTCACATCTTGCCTAATTATTAGTTTGGCTATAGTCCAGGGGGAGCCAAATTAAAAACTATTTTTATTGTTAAATAGAATTTAATTCATGCAATTTGCCTGATTGATTGTTTATTTAAACTTATGCAATTTACCATGCTTAGACTTAGGTTAGTATAAAGACAGAACAAACTTAACTGAAACTTGAAAACATAGTATTGGGTGGAGGTGAGATGATAGTACGTTAGGGAAACCAATTCTAATAAGATCAAGTTCACTTGGTCTCTTTAGACTGGTGAAACTAGCCGAAGCTACCGATCCAAAATCCAAACTAGTTAGACCAGAACTTTTTCAAAAATTAATTTTGAAAATGAAATTTCATTAAACGGCTTTGTCAAGGAAAGGGTTGATGATCCAATAAGGCTACGGCCAAAGAAGGTCTTGTGCCTCGCCAAGACCTGGAAGTCAATTTTTGAAATTCAAATTCAATTTACTCTTTGTTAAATTCGAATCTAACACAAATTTTCAGTTAATTTTAGATCCAAATATCTCTTTTCAAAATAAATTTAAATTAGGTTTAAAAATTAATTTAACTTTTCAAAATTAATCTTTCTATTAAAATATGCATCTCACAAAACAGTTAAGGATATCCTGTTTTGTCACTTAAGAAATGGATGAGATGCTTAGGACCTAAAAATTGAGTCCAACCCAACCAACTAATTCAGATTAATCAAAATCAAATCTTAATTAAATCAAAATCAAAACTTAATTAATTCAATTAAATCAAAATCAAATCTTAATTAATTCAATTAAATCAAAATCAAATCTTAATTAAATCAATTAAATTCAATTAAATCTTAATAAATTAAATTTAATTCAATCAAATTCAAATTTAATTCATCTGACTTTCAAATTCAAATTTAATTCATTTGACTTTTAACATTCAAATTTAATTTAACTAATTTTTAAAATTCAAAGTTAAAATTCTAATTAATTTCAAAATCCTCAAAAATCATTTTTTTTAAAACTAAGGTTTAATGTTTCAAGATTAACCTTTTTTTTGTTAAAATTAAATATTTGTCTCACACAACCCATAAGGTTAACATGTTTGACCACGTAGAACCGGGTGAGACATCTAGAACCTAAAAGCATTATTCACTACCTTTTAAATAAAAAAGTTTGCAAAGATTATTCAAACTTACCTCTAATTTCTAATTTATTGTACTGTACCCTACTTTTTCATTTATCACATTTTTTGTCAAATATCACAATAAATAGAGTCTAGGGCTTATTCTGATTTAGTCAAAATAGTCAACCCTAGTCTATATAGTTAAACCTGGTCAACAATGAAGTCCCTTAAGGAACTTAGATAAAAGACAGACTGTGTCGGATACAGGGGGAGTTCTTCTTAAATGTTTTTTCAAAAACTTTAAATTTTTCAAAAACCTTATGATTTAAAACTTATTCAAAAACCCTCGATATTACTATCTCTTTGAAAAATTATCATCATGATTTTCGAAAACTGTGCTATCATTTCAAGTTATATTTTCAAAAATTTATCTTGAAAGTTATCATACTCAGAAGATTGTTCAAAATTATTCTTTTGATTTTAATAAACCCTAAAGACACAGAGGAAGGTCCACTTCATGATCTACAAGAACTCCTAGGATGTGTCAAATTTAGGGGGAGTTTGAGTCAAAAGAAGAATTTTTGAAATATTTTTTTGATAATTATTTGTTTTGAAATTATTAGATAATTCTTATAATTTAAATCGAACCCTAAGAACTCAGAGGAAGAATACTTGTGGTCAACAAGCTTCCAAGGACTGTATCAAGTTTAGGGGAAGATCAAATTAAAAGAGTTATTAAACATTTCTAAATAATATGTTTTCATACACTATATTTTTAAAATTGTGTCGAAAACATTTGTCTTACAAAATAATATTATTTTAAAATGTTTTTGTGGCTTATAAAATTATTTTTGAAATACCTTTGAAATAATATTTACTTGGGTTGAAAAATTTCCAGGACACTTAGGAAAATATCCTTGTAGTTAACAAGGTTTCCTAGGATTGTGTCAGACTGGAAAAGAAATCAAGTCAAGTATTCAAAATAAAATTAATTTTTTTTTGCATAATCTTCAAAAGTACTTCTATTTTTCAAAGTACAATGTTTTGAAAAGTACTAATACTTGTAAAGGCAATAGTGTTCTAAGTACATGAAGTTTCTAAAAGACTTGCCTACAAATATAGAATATTTTTTAAGTGGAGTTTTGTTGGTGCAGTTTAAAGTTTTTTGCTATACTTTCAAGAATTATGCTAAGTATTTTTATGTTTTCAAAACTCATAGGCTCTGATACATAAATTTTTTTTAAAACATCATTCAAAATATATTTTGTTATTGATATATGGCCAAGGGGGAGAGTAGAAATTAAATTCTTCCTTAAACGTTTTCTTTTTTTTAGAAAGGTTATCTTAGAAATGGTTTAAAACTTAGGAGAAGAATTTCACATTAAGGGGGAGGGAAAGGAAAGAGAGAAATTGTTTTAATCTTTATCTCTTTTTCAAAAAGTGCTTCAAAAGTTTCTAAGTATTTCTAAGTGTTTCAAATTTTTGTTAAGTGCATGTCTTCTCCTAAGTAAATTTTTTCCTTAATAAACAAAATTTGTTTGAGCAAAAAACTTGTTCAAAAATTTTGCCAAATATTTCCAAGTAATGTTTTTTGGTGAAAAACTTGTCTAGAAATTTCTTAAAGATCTTGTTTTCCAAAATGCACAAAGTGTTTCCAAACAAATATTTCTAAGTGTGCAAAAATGTTTTCGGTAAACAAATTGTTTTTGGGAAATTTGAATTCAAAATTTTGCCTAAGTAATTTTTTTTGGTTTTAAACAAAATTTAGGCTTGCAAAGCTCTTCAAAATGGAAAATTGTCTAAGTATAAAAAGCTTTTGGTGCAAAGGCTTTTATTTTTTTTTGAAAAGCACTTTGTCAAAAAACTTAGAAATTTTTACAAAAACTCAAAACTCCCTATTAAAAACCTTGTTCGCCCATATATGTTTTTGATATATGTCAAAGGGGGAGGAAAGGTCAAAGTTAAGTGTTTTAAGTGCCTTATAACACAAGTATTCAGGGTTTTAGGGGGAGTATGAGAAATAAAGATTTTTTTTACTCTACATTAATTCTGTTCATAAACAGTTATACTTCATTGTTTACCTTTTGTTCTTAACTGTTATAAGTTTTTAACTTAACTTTGAATTGTGTTGTTATAAATCAAAAAGAGAGAGATTGTTGGTGCAGGAAGCACCATATCGAACCTTGTTTTGATATTGGCAAAGGATTCAAAGTTAAGTTTATTGGTGAGCAAACAATGTTACTCAAGTGTGCAGGAAAAGTCCTAGCGAAGGGCTGCTAGGCACCTGGCGAAGGGCTGTCAGGAAACAAAGTCCTAGCGAAGGGCTGCTAGGCACCTGGCGAAGGGTTGCCAGGAAACAAAGCCCTAGCGAAGGGCTGCTAGGCACCTGGCGAAGGAATGCTATGATACAAAGCCCTAGCGAAGGACTGCTAGGCATCAGGCGAAGGGCAGCTTAGTACTCAAGACCTGGCAAAGGACCGTCAGGCAAAAGTCCAACCAGAGGAACGGTTGGCATCAGGTACACTCTCCCGAGAGGAGTAGGTGAGGACGCGTTCCCCGTCGAGGGAACAGTAGGCGTCGGTTCGACCTAGGGTTCCATTCTGGAGACCCAAAGTCAGAACCAAGACAGCTAAAGCTGTATAAACTAACAATTTACTGTTTCATTGTGTTTTGGATTAACCCTGGATGCAGGACCGAAGGAACGTGTGTCTGCAGCTCAGAGAACCTCAAAGGAATGAGGCAATAGCTGACCAGGGCGCCCGGAGTGTCCCGGGCGCCCCCAAGGTGAACACAAAACACAAGAAAAGCAAAGCAGCTTCGACAGTTCAACTCCCGGGCGCCCCCGTGCTCCCAGGCGCCCCCGCTGCTCCCGGGCGCCCCCTGCGCTGCGGGCGCCCCCAGTGACAGCTACCGAAGCAGCTCCCCTCGAAGCCAAGAAGATAGAAGTTTGACCCGGTCAATCCGGGCGCCCCGAGCGCTCCGGGCGCCCCGGTCAAAGCTAATCCCGATTTTGAAGGGATCAGATGTTGACCGCGCTGGAGACGGATCGACCGCCACGTGGGGTGGCGCCCCCGACGTCCCGGGCGCCCCCAGGCCCTATATAAAGGGCCCTCGACCCCAAGCTTCGAACAAGAACTTCAATCAACGCTTCCACGCTCTTCTGCTCTCGCGCCTCGCTCCGGAAACCTACCAACTCGAGCCGACGACGTCCCGCTGCCCCGAAAAAGACAAACCTACATCGGACGTCGGTAAAAGAAGAGTCTCTTCTTAATTAATTAGTTTACTGTGCTGAATTTGTAAATCAATCCTTGTAAACTATTATTGTGCCTCATATAGAATTGTCTAAAGTAAACGGTCAACAACCGTGGGCCTTGGAGTAGGAGTCGACACAGGCTCCGAACCAAGTAAAATCGAACGTGTCTCTGTGTGACTTTATTTTCTTAATTTCCGCTGCGTACTTGCTCTATATTCTTTCCGAAAAACGATTTCCGATATTCACCCCCCCCTCTATCGGTTTTCTCGATTCAACATACTGGTCCAAACTACATAGACTGGAAGAGGAACCTTGACATTGTCCTCACTGCTGAAGAGTACAAATTTGTACTCTTCGAGGAATGTCCGGAAAAGCCTAGAGACGATTCTAGTGAAGGGCATAAGGAGCGTTACAAGAAGTGGGTCAAGGCAGATGAGATAGTGCGGTGCTACATTCTGGCATCTATGTCGAATGTGCTGCAACATCAACATCAGGTCATGCCCACTGCTGGTGACATAATGTTGAACCTTAAGGAGCTCTTCGAACACCAGAATCGGGCAGCTAGGCAGCTGGCAATGAAAAATCTGATGACGACCAGTATGGTCGAAGGAACACCTGTTAGGAATCATGTCCTCAAAATGATGGTCCGCCTCAATGAGATTAAGGTACTTGGAGGAGCTATCGACGGGGAATCCCAGGTCGATATAATACTCCAATCTCTGCTTAGGAGTTTTGAGCAGTTCCGGCTCAACTATAGCATGAATAAGCATGAGTATACGTTGGGAGAACTCCAGGGAGAACTCTAGGCGGCAGAGGGCCTCTTTCGTCAAAACTCGCAAGCCTTAGTTACTCAAAAGGTTTCTACTTCTATGTCGAAAGGTTGGAAGAAGAAGAAACAAGGTGGGTTTAAGAAGGCAGTAGCATTGCAAGGACCCCGGACTGGCGTGAAGAAACCGAAAGGCAAGTGTTTAACGTGCAAGCAAACTGGACACTAGAAGGTGGACTGTCCCCATCGACAAAACAAAGGTATTTCTTTAGCCTTAGTCGTTGAAACATGTTTAACGGTGCTATCTACCAGTACCTGGTGCGTAGATACAGGAGACGCTAACCATGTCTGCAATACTCTGCAGGGGTTCCAGGAAACCCAACGGCTAGCTAATGAAGAAATCGTGGTCTACATGGGTGATGCTACAAGAGTGGCAGCAGTTGTAGTAAGAGTTTTTTATTTGTCTTTTGAGAGAAATAAAGTGTTAGTTCTGAGAAATTGCCTTTATGTACCCTCATTTAGAAAGAATTTAATTTCAGTTTCTAAGTTTTTTAAAGATGGATATTATGTTACTTTTGATAATATGGTTGTTATTAAAAGAAATAGAGAGATTATTTGTTCGGGTACAATGGTCGGCAAACTGTATACTCTAGAACCAATAACTCCCACGATGCATACTGAAGCAAATAGTTCATCATCTAATTCAAATAAGAGAAAGGAGCCTTCTAAGATGAATCAGACGTATCTTTGGCACCTTAGGCTTGGTCATATTAACCTTAGCCGGATTCAGAGGTTGATAGCTGATGGGCCCCTGGGTTCATTAGTGGTGGAGGATCTCCCGACCTGTGAATCTTGCTTGGAAGGTAAAATAACCAAGAGGCCTTTCAAGGCTAAGGGGTATAGGGTCAAAGATGTGTTAGAACTAATTCACTCTGATCTGTGTGGTCTTATGTCAATCCAGGCAAGAGGTTGCTTTGAATACTTCGTCACCTTCATTGACGATTATTCAAGGTATGGATACATTTACCTGATGCACCGCAAGTACGAATGCTTTGATAAGTTCAAAGAATTCAAGGCTGATATGGAGAAGCGTAAGGTAAAGGTATCAAGACACTACGATCAGATCGTGGTGGCGAGTACCTCTTTGGAGAGTTTAGGAAACCTTCCTATCAAAAGCTGGGATTCAGTCCCAGCTAACTGCACCCGGTACACCCCAACAGAACAGTGTTGCAGAAAGAAGGAATAGGACTCTTATGGAAATGGTTAGGTCAATGATGAGCTATTCAGACTTGCCTGATTCATTCTGGGGATATGCTCTAGATATAGCTGCGTATATTCTGAATATGGTACCATCTAAGTCAGTCCCTTCTACTCCAATAGAATTGTGGACTGGGCGAAAGCCTAGTCTAGGACATATTCGAATTTGGGATAGTCCAGCACATGTGCTGAAGGGAGATACTGATAAGTTGGAATCTCGGACAGATGTACGCTTGTTTGTGGGCTATCCCAAGGGAACGAAGGGTGGTCTGTTCTATAGTCCTAAGGATCAGAAGGTAATCGTTAGCACGAATGTCAGATTCTTAGAGGAGGACTATGTGATGAACCATAAGCCCAAGAGTAGACTAGTGCTTGAAGAGTTAAGGGGGGATGTTCCGACTTTAGGACCAATTTTACAAGAGGACACACCACAAATTACTGCACCGCGTGTCACAGAGAATACACAGGTGGTACCTCGTCGCAGTGGGAGGGTTGTCAAACAGCCTGAAAGGTTCATGTTTTTGGGAGTCTTCGGACTTGGTCCCTGGTAAAAATGAACCAGATCCCTGAACCTATGACGAGGCCCTCCAAGATAAGGATGCAGATTTTTGGCAAAGGGCAATGAACTCCGAGATAGAATCTATGGATTCTAACCATGTCTGGGAGCTAGTAGAACCACCCAATGGTGTAAAAGTCATTGGATGCAAGTGGATCTATAAGAGAAAGAGAGGATCTGACGGGAAGGTTGAGACCTTCAAACCTAGGCTTGTTGCGAAAGGATACACTCAGAAAGAGGGTACCGATTATGAGGAGACCTTTTCGCCAGTAGTCATGCTTAAGTCTATCCGGATTCTCTTATCTATTGCAGCTCATATGGAATATGAGGTATGGCAGATGGATGTCAAGACAGCCTTCCTTAACGGGAGTCTTGAAGAGACCATCTGCATGCAGCAACCAGAAGGGTTCATTGCAAAGGGCAAAGAGCATCTAGTGTGCAAGCTTAATCGATCCATTTATGGATTAAAGTAAGCTTCAAGATTTTGGAACATCCAGATAGATGAAGTTATCCAGTCATATGGATTTACTTAAAGCCCGGATGAGTCATGTGTATACAAAAGATGTGACGGAAACGTCGTGGTATTTTTTGTACTATACGTAGATGATATTTTGTTAATTGGCAACACTGTCAAAGTGTTATCAGACGTAAGGGTATGGCTATCAAAGCAGTTTGATATGAAGGACTTGGGAGAAGCGGGTCACATCCTTGGGATCAAGGTTATAAGGGATAGCCAGAAAAGGATGTTGTGTTTATCCCAAGCTTCATATGTTGACACTGTCTTGTCTCGTTTTAGCATGTAAAACTCCAAGAAGGGTTTTCTACCCTTTAGGCATGGAGTTCCCCTATCCAAGGAGATGTGTCCAAAAACATCAAAGGAGATAGAGGAAATGAAGGTGGTTCCTTATGCTTCGGCAGTAGGAAGCCTCATGTATGCTATGTTGTGCATGAGATCTTATATCTGTTTTGTCGTGGGCATGGTTAGCAGATATCAGAGTAATCCTGGACGGGGGCATTGCACTGCGGTAAAGCATATATTGAAATACCTGAGACGGACTAGGGATTATATGTTGATTTATCGGGCAGATAAATTAATCCCTGTAGGTTATACGAACTCATATTTCCAGTCAGACAAGGACAAAAGTAAGTCTACCTCAGGGTTTGTGTTTACTTTAGAAGGTGGAGCCATTGTTTGGAGGAGTGTCAAGCAGAAGTGCGTGGCGGACTCCACCATGGAAGCTGAATATGTGGCAGCCTCTGAGGCAGCCAAGAAAGTTGTATGGCTCAGGAACTTCATCATGAACTTGGATGTGATTCCTGGTTTGCCCAAATCAATCACAATCTTTTGTGATAACAGTAGTGCAGTTGCAAACTCGAAGGAACCACGAGCTCATAAGGCGAGTAAACACATAGAGCGCAAGTACCACCTAATACGAGAAATCGTAAAGCAAGGAGAAGTGGCTGTCGCTAAGATTGCATCAGAAGACAACCTGGCAGATCCTTTCACGAAAGCTCTTCCAGCTAAGGCTTTTGATAGGCATGTGGAGGATATGGGAGTCAGATGCATGGCAGTGGGAGAACAGTAGTGTCTTTAAGTATAAGTGGGAGATTGTAAGATGTGTATACTGAAAGACATGAGTTTCTTTATATGGACATCTTTATTATGAAAAAAGAATCGCAACTACACTAGGTGTTTGTTTATAATAGTACATACACGAAGTCCAATTACTTTGCATTGTAGATAACATGATGTGTGGTGTCACACGGAAGATCGTGTTATCAGTTCCTTGCTTAGTATAAATAAGAGACTCACAACCGAGATGGAATTTGACAATCCCTCGGGATGGTTGTAGTGTAATTAGGTATGGTTGGTCTTGACCATAGAATTACACTAGTGAGCTTTGAGTACATTGAGCAAGACCGAAACCCGAGGTTATCCAATTTGTACTAACTCGATAATTGGATAGGACCTCAGTTTATATTATGAAGTACGATCCCTTAATCCCGAAATAATATCGGGCATATATTATTAATTATTATTTTTTTGATTTGTCAATGGGCGAGATCTATTCTGTTAGATCAATAGGCCCGGTAAGTTGGGAGATAATATTAATAATATGATATGCCGATGATATTGACGGAATCCGTGTCCTGGTGAGTCAGGATGATGATGCCCCCTTGATGAGCTCAAAAGGTTCATCGTGCTAAACCCTGCAGGTGGATTTGATCCGGCACGATGATAAGGTCGAGTGGTATTAGTCAAGGATCCAGAAGTTAATTAATTTGAATTTTCAGTAATTTAAATTAATTAATGGGCATGCGAGATCTTAAACACGGGGGGATGGACGACTCGTAATATGTGGAGCCCATATGAAAATATGGGGGTTGGTGAGGAAGTTCAATTAAGATCCTTTAGTGGAATGGATCTTAATTAATGGATCGGGTTTAGATCCATTGGTGGGCCAAGATCCAACTCCTCCTCATGGTCCCTATCTTAGCCCTATAAATACCCTATGAGATCAAGAAACCAAGGTTGAATCTAAGAGTTGATACCCATGCCTCCCTCCTCTCTTCTCTCTCTCTCTCTCTCACCCTCTTAGGGGTTTGGCGCCAAGGTTGAGAAGAAGGGGTTCTCCCCTTCGGTTATCTTTACCTCCTCCACCAAGCTCCGGCTGAGGCTCAAGGAAGCAAGGCAGAGAACTCCTCTACCTTGCGTGGTGCTCAGGGAGGGCGGAGGAGGCGTCAGCGGCCGGTGGGAGGCGACGCAACCCAGCTTGCAGCGGCGCCGCAAGGTTAAGGGAGAAGGGATCTTGCAGGCTGTTTGGGTGAGGAAGAAGGAGAATTTTCTCCTTCATCATCTCCTTCTCCTTCCTCTCTAGGTCTGCTGTCGATCCGGAGGGCTTGGAGCAGCTCCGGCGGTCGGCGGCGCACGGGTAGAGGAAGAAGAGGTCGGCGGCACAAACCCTAGAGGCTAGGGTTTTGGTCGGCTAGAAGAAGGGGTTCTATCGGAGCTCTTGGTGATCTCAGATCGCGGTAGATCGTCGCCCACACGACGTCCACGAAGGGAGGGTCATAAGGTAATAGACCGCGAGGTGATCGGAAAGGTATATCTTTCCCTATGCTCCTTTGATTAATTGCATGTCAATTATGTGTCTTGTTGATTCGTCTCGTCATTTCATGTTTAATAATTTATTATTTTGAGTTCAAATCTTTATGAATAAATTATTAACTGGACCCCGACCATAAACACAAAAGTCAACAATCAACTCGTCTCCTTTTCCGCGGTCAAATGGTCGAGCAAATTACAAGGCTAGTTTTGGTAATTGGCTAAGTTGTAATTTGGACCGTCCGATACGGCACGAGACGGTCGATGACAGACGGCTCTCCATTCGGATTAAATTGTAATCAGTAGGCATGGAGAGGTTTCTCGGATCGACCAAGTATTCGCTTAAGAAACCCGTCAAACCATACCCAACACTTCAAAGAAACAATCAATAATTGCACTATCAACTTGTGAAGCTGAGTATATTGCTGCGGCCTCGTGTGTTTGTCATGCTATTTGGCTAAAGAGATTACTCCAGGATCTTAGATTGCAACAAGAAACTACAACCAATATCTATGTGGATAACAAATCAACAATTGCTTTAGCCAAAATCCCAGTTCATCATGAAAGATCCAAGCATATCGATACTCGCTTCCATTTCGTAAGGGAGTATATTAAGTCAAAAGAAATCGAATTGCTCCATGTGAAGTCAAGTGATCAAGTAGCCGATGAATTTACAAAGCCTCTAAAAGTGGAAGATTTCCAATACCTAAGGAATTTGCTGGGAGTTAAAAGAAGAACAAGTTTAAAGGGGGCAGATGTTGACATATAAACTTATTCCAAAGACAAAAGGCAAATTCAACTAGGCAAGAACAATGCCAAGAACTTGACTTTATCAATTATACAAGGAAGTTATCAAAATCAATTTGACTTCATGTGACTCTTCATCAACTAAGCAAAGTTCAATTATCTTACTTAGTTCAATGAAACTCTTTATGACAAGAGTCATTATTATAGAAAAGAACAAAATCTATTTGTCTTGTGTTCCATGTGTATAAATAGGGATCTTGTATATCGCCTGGAGTTGAAGTCATACTCCTTTACCTGCATTATTAGCTCTAGTTCCCGAAGCTTTTCAAGCACGATGTATATTGCTTCTTCCTCAATCTTTGCCATCTGGTTTCGTTTATCATGATCCTCCTGGAAAAATATATGTGATAATGTTTGACGAGTTAAGTCTTCATACCTTTCCAGCAAGGGGAATCTGTTAGAACTTGAAGCTTCTCCCATAGAATCAGCTCAAGAGAATCACTAAGAGTAGCCAACGTCTCTGGCTCTTCTACCAGTCTTGAGAGTGTATCCGCAAGGATATTGAGTTTACCGTCTATATGCTCAAAGTTTATCTTTACACCTGTGTGTAGGATCGATGCACGTGAGAGGGGGTGAATCACGTGACTTTTTAAAAAATTAGAGCGCTTTAAAAAGCGTGCACAGCGGAAAAAATAAAACACGAACGAAAAACCAATACAAACGACACAGGTAGTTTTACTTCGTTCGGAACCTTCGGCGACTCCTACTCGAAGGCCCAGGTCCCTCGGACCTTTCCGTTGGGCAATCCACTAAAACTCTCTACCGGTAAACCCCGATAGAGTAGGCGAGTACAAAAGAATTGAAAGTGTGGCAACCCCACACTTTCAAGTAATTAAATGCAAGAAATAAAAATTGCGTTACCCAACAACTTAGAAGATCTCCTAGATGGGCTCAGATGTTGGGGTTGAAGTTCCGGCAGCGATCAAACGTGAACACGTCGTAGCTTGGACCGCAGCAGGAGAGTTTGGAAGAGAGAGCACTTGAAAAGCCTTTTTTTCAGAAAAATATTTCGATGTTCCTTCAAGCTCTACAGCCAGGCTTTTTATAGAGAGGCTCTCGAGCTTTTTGGTTCTTATCCAGATCCTATTCACGTGTGCTCCTTATCCAATATTTAGCAATTAAAAATTAATTCAAAGGAGACTTTGTTTCTATCCTCATGCTTCACCGAAAAATATGAATTAATAAACAATTAAATAAGATGTAACAAAATGGATAGGAATTAATTTAACAAGAAGTGAACAAGTTTTAGCAAATTAAAAATTAATTCAAAGGAGATTTGTTTCTATCCTCATGCTTCACCGAACAAAGCATGAATTAATAAACAATTAAATAAGATGTAACTAAGTAATTAAACAAAATGGATAGGACTTAATTTACACAAGAAGTATTTTGTAGCTTAGTTCATATATCAAACAAACCCTGTAAGATAATGTTATCAAATATATTGGAGTAAAATATATTCATAGTTAATTAGATCCTGTCTCCTAGACCAGGATCTAACCAGGCCTCAACTTAGATCACCCAAATGGGTCTAAATTGGACCGCGCCTAAAGTCCCATAAATGGACTCGTCCTCACTGGTTCGCTCCTCCAGTGACTTACCTCACTTACCCTTTGTGCAGCTTTACTTGACTTCTTGACCCACCAGGACTTCCTGCCAAGGCTCAACCACTCTGGTCTTCCTGCCAAGTCTCAACCAACTTGGTCTTCAGCCAGTTGTCAGGTCCCGCGGACCCAACTGGACTTCCCGCCAGGACTCAACCATCCTGGACTTCAGCCTGGTGTCTGGTCCTAAGTCTTTCAACCCTGCACACTTAGTAAAGAGGTTAAAAACCAACAACCCTAACTTTAACCACTTTGTCATACATCAAAACCCGAGTTTGACCGTTAGTGCAAACTGCACCAACACTGTGCCTGTAATATAATCGGTAAACGCGAGCCATCGGACCCTTGAGGGTTTATTCCTTGCAGTTTTATTATGAAAGCTGATAATAGCCTGACAATCAGTCCTTAGCGTTATCTCTTTCTTGTCCATATAATGAATTTTTAATGCAGTCATTGTTTCCATGGCGGCATAGATTTCAGCGTCTATTACTGATTTTACAGTTGGGAATTTACCATGTGCGTAGGCGCATATTTTTTCCATAGTCTTTGGATCAAACTTGGTGGGCTTCCATTTACAAATACCACCCCAACCCAACATACTTCCATCTGTTTCAAGGACTATATAGGCATTTTCAGGAGGTATTTCCAGATCTGGTAACTGATTGACCTGGGCTTTAATTTCCTTCACTAGGGCCCAGTCCGAATTCTTCATTCTCTTGTCACCATGGGGTGAAGTTTTTTCATAGAGAGGCCCAAGCTTAGAGCTTAGGTTAGGGATATATGTTCGGGCATAATTTAAAATACCTAACCAGGATTTGAGCTCCTTCTTCTCCTTTAGCTGTTCATCCTTAAATTCTGTTATTTTCTTGATGATATGAGGCTGCAGCTTGAGTTTTCCTTCACCAATTTCAGCTCCGAGGAATTCAATTTTTGGAACCCCAATCTTGTATTTAGTTGGAGAAAGTACCAGACCATGCTTTTCACAAATACCAAGCATTATTTCTAGATGCTTAATATGCTCTCGTTCTGTATTTGAAAAGACCAAAATATCATCAATGTAGACAGAGATAAATTCCTCCGTACCTTGGAAACATTGGTCCATTTTCCGCTGAAATACTGCTGGTGCATTCTTTAAACCGAATGGCATTACAAGTCATTCAAATAAACCTGATGGACAAATGAAGGTCGTTCATTCAATGGAAAGAGGGTCCATAGCGATTTGATGAAATCCTGATTTTAAGTCAAACTTGGAATATATTTTTGAGTTTCCCACCTTTTTTAATATAGTATTAATCCCTGGAAGGCTGTAATGATCTTTGTAAGTGTTGTCATTGAGCGTTTTATAATTAAAAATCATCCGCTCTTTGCCCTTCATTTCCTTTCCAGTGGTGGGATCAATGGTGGTTCCTGACTGTACGATCATTGTCATTGTTCTATGCCGGCTTTTGCTTGGTCTGATAACCTTGAGTTTGAGGAGTGCATCCACATGCCGTTTGAAAGCTTCTTTTAATGCTGGCGAGATATTTGTAGGTGGCTTGTCTTGAATAGTAATATCAGGATTAATAATTTCTATCCTACATAAAATACCGTTCTTGGCCCAATGCTGAAGGGGGTTTTCCCCTATATATCCTTGCTCTTTTAATCTGTTAAACAAAGAGTCATGCTTATGCAAAATAGTTTGGTTAGAGATAGTACCCGCAAAATATACTTCCTCCTGTAGTTGGATATATTCCATTTCTTCAAGTCCTAGTTCTTCAATTGCAGCCGCAGCATTTTGGTTTGTGGCAATTGTAGTGATATTTTTATAGAAAGTTACAATGTTACCTTCTATCCTTACTCCTCCTTGCATACTGCGTATGAAATTGCATCCTAATACCATTTGCACTCCTTTTCTCAGAGTCATATTGAATGCATAAGTGAAGGGATAACGGCTTTCAAGAGATCAAAATTAGTTTTGAGTTCAGTAGTCAAGATAAATCCAACAGCAGGTGTTTCAATTGCTTCGATAGTTTTTAAGGCCTTTCTGTAGTCAATATTTTCCCTCTGCTCTTCCAGGTTCATCCGCTACCAATAAGTTTTTTAACTTCCTCAATTAAGTGTTCAACCTTTCGAACATTTTTCCTTAATTCTTCCGCAAGCTTAAGGACTTCCTCCTCCACAAGTTTAGGTTGTTGGGAAACCTCACGAACTAAGTCTCTAACTTCTACCTTTGTTAAGGGTTTTTGGCTAATAATAGTCTTTTGAAGCTTCGTGATTTCACGTCTCAGGTCCTTTTGTTCTTCTTCTATCACATAGAAATGCTTTAAAGTTACTTTAGAAAGCAAAGTAAGTCTGTTGTAAACAACGCCTATATTGTTAGCAATTTCCGAAGGTTTTGGTGTACTAGTTTCAGCTAGATCAAGGTATTCAAGGTTTACGGTTCGAGATTTACTATACCATTCCCTAATGTTTTGTTCAAATCGTTCACTCATGAACTTAAAACCCCTTTATTTTCCTCTGCTTACAGCTTAGGAGTCAATAAAACTTTCATACTCACCTGACTGGCTATTGCTCTTTCCAGAGTTTTATAAGCACTGCAGTCTTTTGTAATCAGTTAATCAACTCGGTCGCCTTATTACAAAGGAGAATTATGAGTTTCAATCATATTCCTTCAACAGGTTATATCTGAGAATATCTTTAATTAAGGTCTTTCAGCTTACCGTCTTACACACTTACTAGCCTTTTCGGAGCATTCCGAAACAAGGATGCATTTCGAGTCTCCACCTTCCAGCCTTTTAATTCTTTCTCAGGAATATAACTTGATATGAAAGATGTTAACGAAGAAACTAAACAGGAATGATATTAGTTTATCCCTTACCTTTGCCTTGAATACTATGGAATTTTAGCCTGCCATTTAAAGCAAGCTCTGATACCAAAAAGGGGATCGTTCTTCAATAGGAAAATAAGAACCCGAGTATACACTCAGAGATTTTATTTCTTGAAGAAAGCAAGCACACAAACACTCTAGCACAACTTAGGGAATGAGGGTCTTGGAAATGCTCAAGGCGTGCTCAAACCCTTTGGCCATACCAACCTTTTATAGAAGGCAAGGTTGCAAATGAATTGAGACGGGTGCTTATCTGTTAGCCCCATCGTCCCTCAATTATTTACCCTTTACCATCTATTCAGGCTTTACAGCTCAAAAGCTAGATAAGATTCTGGAAGGCTAGTCCCGAGACCTGATCCTTCCAGCACATGATGAAAAACATCAAATAGTAATATTTTCTCTTCATAGTCTTTCTCCCATTCTCATACTTTCTTAGAAAGTCTCTCCTACATCTTTGTTTCCCCATCTTAGATCCACCAAAATTCCAACACTAATTCCATCAAGAGCATGCAGCTTCGATTGCAAGGCCCTTGCTAACATTTGCACATGGATCGCCAAATAACTCAGTTGATACCTCCACATCACAGCTCTTCGCACCAACACATGCCTAAAACCATTACATCAACCGTTAGTCGATAATCAAAACAGTTCATTTCTAGCGAGAACATTGAGTGGTAGCACGAATGATACCTGCTGAACAATAGCAAGAGCGGATGAACTTCTGCATTTGCCATGCTTGTACCTCCCACAAGTGCCGGATGGAGTGCCAAAGCTTGCAAATTTCACTCTGACCTGATTTGAATAGGGACATTCTAGATGGAGCACTGGTACCTGGTTCTTTGCAGTGTTCCAAGCATCCACTGGTGCTGGATGAGACTCAGAAATATATCCACATAGGCTTGTTGTCTGCCTCGTAGCGAATGATATCTTCATCGGATCGCCGCCCATTTCCTCAAAAAGAATCAGTTTATTTTTTCCAGGTTGAATGAACGAACGAGGAACATGATATCTGTGCATAAGAGTATAGATTGTGTCAGTGTGATGTATAAATACATGATGCAGAAAAAAAGATGTTGTAGTTAAGAGAATGCTATTGTACAGTGTCTGAGACGGCTTTCCACAGTTCTTTAAGCACTTGTCGGCAGTGAAATTGCCTCTATAGTCGCACGATGAGCAGCCAGTATGTGGAGCAAGATATGCCGGCCAATAGCGCCCAATGCTTTCTCCATTTACCCATGCCATACCCTTTCTCATACCGGTAAAATCTATTGCAACAGGATCATTCCCGGCAGGGGCATCAAAGTCAGTCTGGAAAGAAAATTTTGTTGGCGATTTAGACTTATGGAAAATACACTTAAAATGGTTCTCTTTAAATCAAAGAAGAATAAGTTCTTATCTCACAAGGTGGAATCGGCTATATTGATCCTCCTACGTCATTGGGCACTATCCCTATTATATCATCATCAATATAAAAATAAATTTTATTTTGTTTTATCGTTGCTAACCAAGTTTTCTTTGATCTTTCTTTTCTTTATTTAATGTGCATAGTGGTTATAGTTTCATATTACCAAACTAGAGCATTAATTGGTTGTCTAAGAAACGTGTCACTTAAAGTTTTCCCTCAATATATGTTAACCTGACTTTCTCTATGATATTCCTATTTGTTATCATATCCATTTTCGTATGTTTGCACATCCACGTTAACAACCTCATCTTACTTTTATCTTTTTCTTGTATTCTCGAGTTATAGCCCAACATTTAGCTGCATATAACATAAGAAAAATGATTGGGAGAGTGAAAATGGGAGAGTGAAAAGCATAATGAATGACGTGGCATTTGCTCGCAACGATCTCCGATGGGTTCACCGTGCCCCCCAGGGTATAGTTTAATTCAGGATGGCGGCCGAAGACCGCCGATAGTGTCCAAGCGATAATCGGACGTGTGCATATAAAGTGTCACGTCATGCCACATCATTCCCTATGTTTTTCATTCTCCCATTTTCACTCTCCCTATCATTGCTCATAACATAATATATCTAATCATTATTTTGTAAACTTCCCTTTAAAGTTTAGAAGTACCTTACCATCACAAAAAAAACTCTCTTCCATTTCAACCATCCCTCTTTCTATCCTTTTGTAAAAACAATAATACTTAAATCTCTTAGTTACGAATAATTTATTATCTTCTATCTTAATAATTGTCTTACTATATCTAATATTATTAAACTTAAATTTCATATATTTTATTTTATAAAATATCAAAAGAAGTCAAAAGAAATAAAAATATCATAATATATATTTCCCTTCAATTTTCTAGAATGAAGAATCTTCTTATAGACGAATACACACTTGGATGTATATACTAAGTCCATGCCAGCCTACCCTTTACGAGCATCCATCATAAACAAATGGAGAATAGAAAACAAAAGGATAGGGAGTCATTTCACATATCACTTAAAGAAACATTTACAAACCCTCATTATTGTTCAACAATGAAGAAATGTTCTTAACAATACAATCCTACAAACAACAATCAATTCATAGGTCACTTAAACTGCTCTTTTTTTTCGTCTCTATAATAAGTTAGTTTTTTTACTTTCTTAGAAAAGGTAGCACCTTGGATGCCTAAAGTCTATCATCTTACTGGGATATTTTAATTTTTAACCAAGAAAATCAATAAAATAAGATCATCGAAGCATTTTGAGGTCAATTCGCTCAAAGTGATCATCCATATTCTTCATTTTCATCTCATATTTCTTAAAGGATAGAACCAAGTTTCCAAATCCGATCATTAGTTTTTACTAAGAACGATTAGGTTTCCCTTATTCGAGAATTATGTACAACTATCAGGCTATTACTTGAGATGGCAGTTTTCTTCATCTGTCTTCCAACCACTTCCGAGGCTCATTTCTCCGAGCAGTCATTGAAAGGGATTTTGCAGAGAAAAATCAATTTGAAGAGAATGTACAATGGTAAAGAGAACTCAAGGACTGACCATGTACCATATCAAAGGCAAATTCTTTGGCAAGGCATCTTGTGAAATCCATATGGATGAATTCTCTGAGTAATCAAACAAACCCAAATCTTCGCCATGAAGTCCAATCTGAATAGAATAGTGCAATGATGCAATGAAATAAGTATTATAAGTTTACAAAATGCTTAGGACCTGAGTTATGCTAGTAACATCACAACCTAATATCTAGGAGGCTCTGTGTGAAATCACAGAGAAGATACCTGATACGTCCACAAGTTTGAAGATAGATCTATCCTGCCGTTTTGACCCTTCAGCAACACAGGACCAGTTACTCCAGCACCCGATAGGTCGAAAAATGCACCATAGCTCTAGAGAGAAATTTTAAAAGAAACAAAAACAAAATATAAATCCAACTTAAGAAAGAAAAAAAAACACTAAAGACCAATTCAATAATGCTTGATCGAGAAACATTTATATGCTACCATATAATAAAGCACAGAACTTGCTTTTACAGTGACAGTAGATCACCAAATTATATCATATATGATTCCTCTCAATTACAAAAGCTTGTATATTAGATGGTTCTTTAGTGATTCTGGCATATAAAACCTTGTAGCTCTAGAGATTAGGTTCACAAGCAAGCAAAAGTTCCAAAACTATGTCAACTGTATCTAGATCTTTCTTGATAAGGAGTTTGGAAAATAAATACAACAAATGAACAGAATAAAAATGGTGTGTACTGTGACTACCTGAAGACCAACTGTCACACTCAAAAGATCAATAATGTTCTTTCCTGGGAAAAGTGTTACTATTGCCTCCAGTGTTATGGTTACATTACTACTGTTGCCTATCCCACTACCTGTGCAAAAACTCAACAAATATGGTTAATTAGGCAATAATTTATCTTCTACAATAACAACAACAACCAAACTTTATCCCACTAGATGGGGGCAATGGTTTATCTTCTAATGTCGCTATATCAGGGAAAATGAGAGATATAGAAAGTCGAAATGCAAATAACCTGTTGGCTTCCCATTAACAAAAGAATGGAGGACATGGCCAAGAGATTCCACATGTAGTATAGATTGAGTTCCATTGAAAAGAAATGGTTCATTTCCAGTTATATTGACACTGTAAAACATGTATGAGAGATTTAACTGTGATCACAACACTAAAATCACCGATGACAGCAGAGATAGATTGTATATACAGAAAGAGAAATACCTAATACCTTATCGAATACCATAGGTAATCACTGGCATCAGCGGTAGTATTTATCTGCTCAAGTAATCCTTCTCTTTTAAAAGCACTGGTCTTCGAGATACCCACAGGTTCTTGGACATATTTCCATCCTGACTCGTTTATTTCCGAGGTAAATATGGGTTGATCTGATTCCTGACCGTAAAGACTTACGTATTTGGTCTCTGAAAGAGTAGCTTGAGAATTTATCTGTCATTGGTGCAGTAACTAATCAAATAACTGGGTCAAGACCATGCAATCTAGAAAATACCATGAGTGTTCATTTATCATTGAGACAACATTTTGTTAAAAGTAGGAGGTCAAACACATTTTGGTTTTTTACTGTTGCAAAAGTCTTTTTTGACAATTGAAGCTGTTTTGTACAAATTTGAACCTTCTTTCTCTTCTTTGTCCCTAAAATTATATAAAATAAAATTTCATGATGTTAATCTTTTGATTGGGGTTCAAAATCTCAAACTCGATCTTTGCCTATGCCGATATTCCAATGTATGGTTTTGATGGTAAATTAGAGGTGGAAGGAGGAATGAGATGAAGAAGAAAAAAATAAGACAATTATTCAATGTTTGCTTTCCATATGGAATGCTACAATTTTGTCATTATCATCTATGAAAACAACTATAAAGAAAATAATAATAATATTATCTCAATTTTAGCATGACAAGAGGTGTCATGTGGACATAAAATAATACTCATCAACATGATTGATACAATGACATAGGAGATGTTGTCTTGGTGCTAAATAGTAACCAGTTTTGTAATTTATCAGACAATACATTATGACTATTTCTCTTGGCATAATATGAGATTTTAAACCATGCTTTTAACCAAGGTTTAATATCTCCTAGTATCAAGTCTCCATTGCTAAATGATGCAAGTTTTCAGCTAGAAAGTTTTATTGTTGTTCTGCATCTCAATGGGCATAAGTTGTCATGGCCATTTAAGATGAAAGGACAATATTTTGATTCATGTTTTTGACTGTTGGAGCGATGTTACTGTTGGAGCAATCTAGATGCCCTAGATTTTGATATTTGGGCAAAGGTTT